>STHB01000010.1:18401640-18427910 GCA_018908115.1 Anopheles rivulorum
CGGAAGTATTTCACGGACGAAATAAAACTAGCGAAATGTCCAGCTGGGCCCAGCGGATGCACCGCCGGGCGGCGACCTTCGGCAGCGTGGTCACATCCTGCGGCCATCCCGGCACACCGTACCCGAACCGGCTGGAAAAGGTAAAGTTCGGCGTGCCGTTGGAAGACGTGTGCAAGAACGACATCCCCGGACCGCTGCTGGTGCTGATACTGAAGCTGAACAAGGAGGCACCGTGCCGGAAGGATGTGTTCCGGGCGCCCGGTAACCAGGGCGCAATGAAGAAGCTCATCCACTTCCTGCAGCAGGGCCGGCTAGTGAACGTGGACAACTATTCCGTTTACACGATCGCGAGCGTGCTGAAGAAGTTCCTGCGCAAGATCCCGGGCGGTGTGTTTGGCCGGGAGGGTGAGGCGGAGCTGTTCCAGATTGTTGACCTCGACGATGAGGCGCAGCAGCAGGAGAAGATTCACAGGTAAGGATCGAAGTCGTTTGCTTGGTTAGGAGGCCGGATGTTGTTGGCTGTCATATTTGATATTTCTTCATAATTTTGACACTTAATGGTGAACTATTCAGTTTCAATAAAAAAAAAAAAAACATTAAATTGGTTTAAAGGGACGATGTACACTCAGAAGCTCGAAGAGAAGGTCAATTTTGATAGTGTATAGAAGGTCCATTATCCGGGCAAGTGTGAACCGCTCGTATGCCGGTTAATCGATTTTCACGGATAATAAGACCATCAATTCAGCGTTCGTTCAAAATGTATAAACGGTTGATCAAATGTCATTTTTTGGCTCACGGATAATCCGTCCGCCGGATAATCGACGTTCTACTGTATTTTTCTAATAGAAATACTACCTTCCATATCGCATCAAATTTATTTAAATTCTAAACAAAGGCAAGTAGTTGTACGTTGTCGGACGAACAGCTTGAGTACATTTCAAAGCCAATCGGTTCTGAAACTTCCAAAACCTTGCTCATAGAAAAATCCTACAATGATTGATGGTTATACTATTAAACAGTTACTTGCAATAGAACAAAATATTAAGCATTCCATTACGATTGCTCATAACGTTTGCTCGGATAGTCCCAATTTCTGTTCTCTCGTTTAAAGCATTTTTTCTTCTTTCTTCGTAAAAGACGTCAACTTTTGTCATCTCGGAGAGAAACCTCAACGGCCGGGTGGTGGGCGACAAGCGACGAGAAGTGAGGAGCGAGGGGGAGAGAGACCACACATGCCGGGTCGCACGCTTCTCGTCTTCCGCGGTACATATGGCGTGTATTAGGAAGTGATAAACAGGATGTCACGGTGTGTGATAAACAAGCTAGTTATGTGTCATGTTCTCAGCCTGAGACAGCAGGTCGCACTGGACGCGGTACCATTATTGGGTCCAATCCCGCCAATCAACTCCTCCGTTGCACAGTCGGTAAACCAGATTGACAGTATCTGGGTGTGATGAATCATTTTTGTTTTACCGGATCGATTGTGCGATTTTGTTGCACTTGCTATTTCGATTTGAAACATGATTATGAATCGCAAGTGAAGAAAAACTTACAAATTTAAACTTAAATCGTTATGTAAACATTTTACACTATTTGCGATTCTATGTAATATCGGTGAATGATCACTTATTGAATAATATTTATGAGAAGTATTTCCTGAATCTTCGGTGGCCAACTCATTCACTCAATAGACTGTGAAATGTGGTAATGGCGCTTGCAGTCACGAAAGGAAACGATTATTTCCAATCACTAGCTGCATCGCAACCTTTACGTGTGCCATTGTGCAAGCATATTATTGTCGTCAAAAATGGTTACCGTTGGCAGTCGCAGCGAAGCGCAAAGTGGCGTTTTATATTTCGTGTCAGTCTGTTTCTCACCATTAAGGTGGTGGATTTTTTTTGTTTGTTTCCTTTCCACCACAAACCAACAATCATAGTTATATCGTTTAGCTTTCCATTTTTGGCCTACCAAGCCCCCCCCCCCCGGGAGATGTTCTCTTCTTGTTGCTGGTGTTGGCCTTATACGTGATCTTTATCGAATCACCACTGTGCGGAGATAAAAAAGCGCAAGGTCTTTGGTGTTGCATGTGCATCAACGTAAGTGGCGTGCCTTGCGCATTTCCATCTTACAGGGTCCATTGGTTCGTTTGTTCACTGATGGTTTTGGTTGAAGGACAGTGCTGTTCCGAAAGCTTTTCGGCCAAAAAAAAAAAAACAACCGTTCACTGTGTTGCGTTTTTTCTGCGAAAAACGATGATGTTTTCAGCCACCTGACGTCTTGTCTGTGATTGTAGAGCTTTAGTGGTACCAAAGGTTAACGAACGCACCGTGTTGGTTCAGAACTAGCGAAATGGAACCGTGTCGAATGTATCGTAATCGAGCGGGGTTTTTTTTACTTCCGGTGTAATTTGTGGTGGAAATGGTTATGAAACAAATTTTGGTGCAAAAAAAAACACTGATGAAAACGTACGGGTTTCATATCATTGTTTTGCTCTGAAGGGATATTATTATCTGAAAAGGTATTATAATATTGTAAAGAGTTATTTTTTTTGTTTAATAAAGCTTTTAAACATTCATTAACAGCGAATGTTATTTTTATATTAGTCGGTTAATTTTTTATTTTTTTTTGGGAACCAATTGAGTTGGTAGCTTATTGGTCTATCAAGGGTTGTAAAGTGCCGTGATAAAAACTAATATTTCATTTTATTTTAAATTTTGCATATGTCCATGGTGTTATTACTACGGGAATAACACCGGAATGCTAGTTCCGCCGCCGTGAAGCTGACCCCGCGAAGACGGTCAACTCCGGAAACCCTCGCGCTGGCTTCCTAGCCTTTAGTCCAATATAAACCGGGCGTCAAGCTTTTTTCTGGATCGCCAGAATTAGTTCTTGCCGATGGGCGTATATTGTCTATTGGCAGTTTAAGAAACAGTAGATTGACCTGATCGGACGCTAGGCTTGTTCCTGGATTCCCAGGGCTAGTTCCTAGCGGTGGACCTTGTCCTTCTGGCTATTTCTTGTTGGTTAGGCGCTAGGAGCGTTCGGTTCTGACGAATAACCTTTTTTTCTGAATGCTCAGAAGAAGTTTTTACCCGTGGAGTGCCGATCAACCTTNAATGATTTAGCTTACGTTTATATCACGCATTATAGTAGGTTCGCTGAGAGTAGATGACGAATTGACGTTCTACGCAATTCGGAAGAGTTAAAAATGTAAACGATCCCGCATACAACATCTCGTCCGCATATATTGGGAACCGGTTGTGCTTCTGTGCTTCGTTTGATTGTGGCCGGACATATCGGGGGATTAAATTGTCGAGATAAACCGGAAACCGTACCGACATTATCGGTGTGTGATGGGAACCGCACACGCGTTTCGCTAGACAGTATGACGTTGTTTACAAGCGGGGCATTCTTTTCCTGCCAATGATGGGCGTTGGTTGATCAGAACTCGTGTGCGATCGACAATAAAGTCTTTCTCGTGTCAGTTATATACTTATTTTTTGTAGATGAATTCTTTAAACACGTATAATAAGAACAAATGAATTATAAAATGTAAATTAATGTTCTTTAAATTGTGTCTTTCTCACTCTCCCCCAGACTACTTATGTCACTGCCAGGCCACACGCAGCGTCTGCTGGTGTTGCTGTTCGGAACATTCCGCGTGATCGCCAGCAACTCCGAGCGCGCCGAAACGGGTATGACGAGCGAAGCGCTGGGAGTCTCGGTGGCGCCCAGCTTCTTCCAGTCGTGTGTCAGCGACGGCAAGACGGCACGAATGAAGGATGTGCAACGATTTAAGGTGAGTATTAGTGTAGCAAAAACAGGGAATGATGCACTATGTGGCGCTGCGTACACAATTTTGGGTGGTGAATCATGCAGCGCAGTAACTTTGGTATTTTGCGATCAGTTTTGTGTTCCATTTTGTTTTTTGCTCGTCTTTTATTGCCCAACTTATGGCACTGTTCCGTGTCAAACAGGTGCAAATATTGCTACGTTAGAAAAATGTTTTCATTAAAAACCTGTCGCTGTTTACAAAAACAAAACGGTCATGTGCAATTGTCACGTTGCACGATCAAAACAAAAACAGTTTTTAAAAAGGAAGCTTCAAAACATGTGTGCTTTACTTAAAAACGAATGTTGTACACAAAAAATACATCAAACATTCTTTGGTTGTTAAAGAGAAATAAGTACTGTTTAGCTAATTTTTATTCATACAACAAGAGAAATAGTCACAGCTTTTTTAACTTCGAATTGAAAAACCATTAATTCATATGTTTGTCTCTCATAAAATCAAATCTTCTCCACTACAATCGTGTTCAATGTTGATGCTCTCTGTCCAGTGTTGTTGTGCGCATTTTGGGCATTATGTTTTTGCTTTTCATGGTCTGTTTTCCCACCTGGCTTTGAGGGGTTGAGGCGTGTTAATGTGTGGCTGCCCAGTTTAGTGAATGTTTCGCTTCGCGATTATCTAACACATCACAGGCCAGATGAATGAAGGCAACCGAAGCGAAACTAAGACTGTTCGTAAGACAATCGCGCATGAGTGAAAAGAAGAAATGGGTGCGATGCATCAACTTCTTGCAACATAACGCTTCGATCATTGATCCGGGGGCGGTGATGGACATTGCGTCAATCGTCTGCCGTTAACAACATTTTAGACCACTTTCTGGCCATCATCTTCATCATCATGATCAAGATCGTTACCATCACGGTGGCTCTATAGCTACCGGCTGAATGGAAGGCGTTGAAAATGGGTGCGATCGTGTTTATAAAAAAAAATGGTGAAGCACAAGCATATAAATCGAGTCGCCTTTCAGGAGGAAGTCGCATGCAATACGGTTTGCTGCAGGGCAAAGGCTCTGTTGGTAAAGATGATGCGATAATCATGCGGCCCAGTTTGCTCTGGGTGTCCATTTGCCTAAGACGCTGGACCGGCTCACACCCACTCGGCCCGAAAATGATCCATCGTATTCAGCCGACCGCATATATTATCGAATCACGAGCGAATTAGCGGCCCCTCCGTATTCGTCGTTGTTGTTGTGGACGCGCACCGACTTTCACCCGTCGCCACGGAACGGATGGAACGGAACTGGTTCGATCAGCCGCGCTGCTGCGCGTTAATGCGATGCTCGGAGGGATACACTTTCAGCCGCGTGTAATATGCCGGCCTTTACTGGCGTGCTCGGCCGCGCTATTGGAACCGATTTTTAATCGTTTTGGGTTGCAACTTTAGCCCCGTTGTTTATGGGCTCGTTTGAGCAAGCTCCGAAGATGAATGAGGGGTGTGTTTTTTTTTCTCTCGCGTCCATCCAGAGTTGCTGGTGGACCCCGCAACCCGGTTATTAGATCGAATCCGCAGATCGTGCTTTTCGATGGTGTTTTATATGCTTACGTTTGCAATTGGTTAGTTTTTGTGTTTTTTCTCTCCTTCTGAACACGCTACCACACTGTTACGTTACCGGGTTTGGAAAATTGATACATTTGTGTGGGCAGGCGACGTAACTGGTAATTGCGATGCATAAATTCCACTCGGCGGGAGGTTTTTTTTTGGGAGATTGGAACGGATGGATCTCACTCGCTCTGGTTCGAATAAACGACAAGAAAAACACGATTTTCCCATGAACGGATTCAAATAGTTCGGGACGTACGTAATACTTTAACGTGCATTTAGAGAAGAAATTTAATCGCTTAGAAATTGGGCTCATTCGCCGCGAGAGTGTTGAAAGCGCATTGCAATTTAATGAACATTGTTGGTAAATGAATATTTGATTCATGAGGAAGTTTCGGTTTCGCTTTCTTTAGGTAGTGAATATTGATCATTAGTCTAGGTGCCAGCTTCCTGGTCTTCTATATGACATATACCAAGTTCTATTCGAACTTTCTTACCTCTAATAAATCGAACTCAAGGAATCCTCTGTTTGAGGAGAGATTGACGTACAACTATCAAAAAGAACTATGAAGGTTTGAATATCTCGAATGTCCACTAAGGAATCTTGGAATTATACGATTAAGAATCATACTTCTAGCATATTTCTCTAACCTATACTAACAGTATTACGTATCCTAATAAGTTTGAGGAGTAAGGCAACATATTATTTTCATTTAAGAAAGCACTTCAGGGAAATACAGTAGAGCGGCTATTCGTGCACTACGTTCGTCTCTTATGATATAATTTTCCACCCCTCAAATTATTATACTGAAAAAATGGAACCATTCCGAAACAAAAGGAAAACAACACTCAATAGAAACCAGGTCTCTTCATTTCTACACCTCTCGTGGTCACACTTTCCCGCCAATTCTGGTACCCATCTTTGCAGGTGTTTGTTTTATGGCATATGATTTATATCCACCATTGTGTGTGTGTGTGTGTGCGTTTTTCGCTTTCTTTGTTGTTATTCTCTTCGCCATGTCATGCCATTATTGGAAAGAACTAGAGCGAAAAATAGAGGGACCAACGATGCAGAGTCCAACTCCATCCGTGTTAATCCTCTTAAATCAAATATTGTCTCGATTGGAAATGCACCGGCGTGATATGTCGCGACGTTTTGTCCACCAATAACTGTGGTTCGTAATTTTCAACTTTTCCGACTTATCAGTGTCAAAGAGAGATAGAGAGAGATGAGACTCTGTAGTTGTTACCCATCGCACTGTTCGGTCGATCAATCCGTTATTGGTGGCGAGGTGCGATCTGTCCATCATTAATGTGGAAACAATTCCCCCATTGCGTTCTCCGTTGCCATCTGTTTGTTTTCACAATTTCTCTGCCTTCAGTTTTAAATCACTATATCCGGCGTTGTGTCGTAAATATGTATATATTTTTTTTACTACTTCTGCGCTTGCTCTAGTGGTGGCATTGATACTCGACGACCACTCGATGATTTCTTTTTTTATTTCTGTAACAACATACAAACAACGGACCGTCAAGTGTTTCGCTGCTGCATGCGTGGTGTTGATGAGGTTTTATTCTGTAGCGCGTTTTATTTTGGATAAAGCTGATATAGTAACTGACTAGGGCGGTCAGTACCTGAAAGATTTTGGATTGAAATTTTATTAATTTGAAGTCACGACTTTTAATAACCTCCAAGCTATGGTCCGTTGAGTAAAGAAATTGATATTTTCCTACAAATGCATTACACAACGACTGTGTTATGCTTCGGTGCTGTGGTTCAGCTTCACTGGTTTGGAGATGTTTTTATTTTTCTTATTTTTTTTTTGCAAACAAAAACCCTTTCAAACCGGCATTCAGCTCAGCTCGCACATCTCCAGCAAGTGTGCGGTATAACGCTGATTTATGGTCGTAAAAATTGCTTGCACAATATGCGTCTTTAACGTGCAGCCAGTTGTGGCAAATAAAACAGCAAAAAACACAAAGCCCCGCACTGTATCACGAAGCAAAATATTAGTTTGAAATGAGCAGTGCGTTGCGAAGAGGTGTGACAATCGCCGTTGCACGTTGTGTTGTTTAGCTCTGTTCAGCGCGGATTGACAGGGTTTTTTATTACACTATACCTGTTACGTTTCTGTTAGTGCATTCGGCAGATGATTTGTACCGCAGTAGTACACCCTACGGGAAAGTGTCACCGGGAAGTGACGAGGCTCTCACTGAAGCGAGCAGCACCACGATTGACGGACGGCAGCAGCAGCAGCAGCAGCAGCATGCAGAGATGATATGTAGCTCGAAGTGACAAGGTTGTTTGTTTGAATGTCGGCTAGCGTGTGTGAGTGCACGCGGACAAGTTTGCACTATCGCCAAGATGCAAAATAGTGCACCGTGTGTTTGTATGGGCAAATACAAAGCAGGAGTGCGGTGGTCCATTACACGCGAATGCTGAGCACGTCTTCGTGTGCAATAGCGATGCTGCGTGTCTCGCCGCTACTCTCGTCGCCAGGATATCCGATGGGGTTGTTTTCGGTTGAAGGTAGGGAACCTTCGTTCGGTGACGGTTTCGCGTTGACGTCAAAGCTAGTGCGCGTAATCTCGTGCTGGCGCCGCAATTTGTTCGACCATTTGTTTGTTTGTTTGTTTGCCGTAAGCGCTGCACCGCCGTACAAGCATGTCGGAATGACTGTTTGACTGCTTGATGTGTTGTGTGGAGGCTGCGCGATTGCTGCGAATAGTCAAGAGGTGGAACACTTACCTTTAAGCATGTGATCGTCTGGTCAACCTGTGCGGGAAGCATTCTTTCGTGCGGGTCAAATATTTGGATTCAATCACTGGTTTAAAGGGAGGCTCAGTTTGTAAATGTTATTGCACGTGAGAATAGGGCAAGGTTATGTGGATCTGACATTAGNGTACAAGCATGTCGGAATGACTGTTTGACTGCTTGATGTGTTGTGTGGAGGCTGCGCGATTGCTGCGAATAGTCAAGAGGTGGAACACTTACCTTTAAGCATGTGATCGTCTGGTCAACCTGTGCGGGAAGCATTCTTTCGTGCGGGTCAAATATTTGGATTCAATCACTGGTTTAAAGGGAGGCTCAGTTTGTAAATGTTATTGCACGTGAGAATAGGGCAAGGTTATGTGGATCTGACATTAGATCTGTTTCCTGAACCGATTGGTGGTGTTTGTATTTTATCCCGTGAGTGTTTGATTTACGTCTTGATATTGCGTTTAATGAACATTAAGGGACGGGTCGTTCATATAAATCTGTAATCTTATGTCTTGGAATACGAAAAATTAGGAAAGGTACAAAATTCTTGGATCCCTAATTTGGAGTGCCTGTTATTGGCATTTATTGCCGTCTAAGTCGTTCCTTCTGGTGTGATCGTCTTCTTTTCAAGATCATAGAAGGTGGTTTATGGCATGATAGTCTGAACTGTAATTGCAAACATTAGGTTCAGATGAGATTTCTACGCTATGGATGAACTCCTACCTTCATAGAGCCAAGTCGTTAGAACATTTTTGCAGTTATCACATACTGAAATATCCCGAGATCATTCAACCCACTATCTCTGCCAAAGAATACGTGCATAATATGTGAGTTCTGAACCAATATTTAGGTATTCATGATGTTTGCGGAAATTAGGAAGGCATTATGTATCTCCAAAAATTAATTTCGGCACTTAGAAGTTTAATGATTTAAGATCAGGTAGAGATGGTGAAAAAGCAGTCAAGAATCCTTGGAGAATCTGGTACTGGACATTCAGATTAATGCATCTTGTGTGCTGTAAATCCTCAGACAGAGCGTCAGACTAATACCAGTATCGCAGGAGTTGCTGTACAAAATCTTTCGAATTTTCATTGGAGATTAATTTATAAGCATATAACCATTGTTCAATTATCTACTGGTATGCCTTATGCATTCGGTACGGTACGGATAAACTGTGAATGTTAAAGTTTAGCTTCGTTTATTTTTCAAATTATTCTTCCTCATTACCCGCTCCATCCGGGTTGGATGGACGAACGAATCGGAAGTGAAAGTAGCCAATGGGTTTTACGACACCACCGGAACGCAAAAAGGGTGTGGGTCCCTTTACCGCACAGCGCTAACTGCTCAATCGTTTACGGCGCAGAAGTTTAGCATATAGGCACATGGGCACTGGCGCTCACCAAAGCGTAGCATATTTCACTTTCATTTAAGCAGGCAGCTTAATAGCTTTAAGGTTCCGAAACTACGACCGCATCTCTTCCCCTGGTCTGTCGGGGGTTGATTATTGCATCGTGTGCCTTAAAACAATCACAAAACCTTGTGCGCGCGCGCGCGCTCGGACCCACTGTTCCAGCGAAGCGCAAAATCAAGGTGAGCATAATGAATGAATAATGTTGCTGGATGAGAAGGTGCCCGCCGGGTGGAGGCGAGTAATCCAAGGGGTAAGTGGCCGTTAGTCGGTTGCTGTAATGATATCGTTTCTCCCTCGATGACTCTCTCTCTCTCTCTCTCTGTCTGTCTCTTTCTTTCTATTTATGGGTCATGAAATCCGTGACCCGGCTGGAATGGTATCGTCGCGATTGCACACCATGGACATGGCACGAAACAATTCATCCGCCTCCTACTGCATAGCTTAAACGGTTTCGAACAGCTCATAAACATATTTGTTTGTCGCCGTTGCAAAACTTTCCCTTCATCACGGTTGCAAGTTGGCTGGTGATGGGTACTTTCTAGTCCGTCGCATTTTTCGGCTGTCTTTAGCGCTCTACCCACCGACCCCACGGGCACGATGTTCGCCAAGGGCGTTGAGGGTGTTTGCATGCAACTACCGGAACGGGCCAAACTATCAACATTGTGCTAAATCTTGTCCGTCCTGATACCTGCTGTGCGCCCCACTGGCTGCGTCCGGTTAGTTCTGAACAGTCGCCCAGTCTATTGTTTTGCGGCTGGTGCGCATGGGTACGTCGCGTGCGCCCGCACACAATACCCAACGGGCTTAATGCATATCTACCTCGTGCTCTATGCAATTTTAAGCAGCAACAGCGTTGCAGAAGTGGCTGTAGTGAGAAGTGGGTTACAGATGTGTGGGAAAGGCAAGAATTGCACCTCTAATCTAAACCGGGGGTTAGTGTCGATTATTATTGTTGCTACGGTTCGTTGAATGGGGCCTTCGTGTGCAATGCCCCTTTGGTGGTTAAAGCATGAAGAGCCCACCATTCGTGGTGCATTCCCGTGCAAATTCATCGATCGTTTCGATATGCCAGAGCCTCCCGGCGAAGGAGTTTCGTACAAAGTTTCATTTTCGTTGGATCGATTCGAGTCCCTCAAAAAAAAAAAAATGGCAAGAGAAAGAAGTTGATGGAACTTTGTGCAATGCAGCAAAAACAGGAGTCATGGGGCTCAGCGATGAGCTAATGGACATAATTGTTTCGTTTAGGTGGTTGGTAATGCTGCGCTTCGGCTTTTATATTGGTTACCGTCATCGTGGTGGATGTATCTATTTATTAATTGCATCGCATTTTTGTTGTGGTTTGTGTTTCTCATAGTTTAATAGTGTTTCTCTGGTCACTGTGCGAGCATATCATACCTTTTACTCGTGGGCTCGTGAATGGTGTAAGAATTTGTTTGTCCAGTTTTTGTTTGTTTGTTTGTTTCTCGTGTTGCTTTTTTCTATGTGGTGCCGCTGGTGTGTGATGGCATCGTCACGGAAGGTTACATTTGGGTTACGCAGTGAAAGTGGATAGAAGATGCATTGCAAAAATTGTTTGAAACAATGAACCTAGTTTTAGGTGTACAGCTTTATTTTGTACCTTTTTAACAAACCTTTTACTTAACAACAAAGCTAATGGTTGTTTTTGTTATATAAACAAAATTGTTTTAGGTTTTTTTTTACCACAATGTTATGTTCCTTTTTCTTGTTATACTATAACAGTACATTAAAAAACATATGCTCTTTTGCTGCAGTTACGTGTAATGGCACCTCTCTCTAAAGCAATTCTATTTGTTATGTTTACTTTCTTCTCTCGCATTAAAATTCTCCGCTCACATACACACACGATTCAACTATTTCCCAACCTAACGCGTGTACAACTCTATCAACTGCCAACTATCGTCTGCCGTATGCATTGCTAACATATTCACCATGATTCGTTCGATCGATCGCTTTCCTATTGAATGATTATGGCACAAAACGACGGGAATAACATGATGGTTCACCACAAAACCGGTTCAAACAAAAACCTCTTGCAACATGGAACAAACAAAACTCAAAAATAAAAACAAATAAACCGACTTTTACACACGCAACTCAAACAAATCATCACGTTGCGATCTACTGATCGTACGAAACAAAACAAAATAAAAACAAAAACAAAAAAACGGATACTGCACACACTGCTGGCTGGTAACGTGCTGTAAAATTAAACCACAAATTCGGATCACATTCTATCCATTACGAATTGGGATGAAAATTTGGTACATCGAACGACACCGCCATTTGGGTAAATGGGCTAATTGCAAAAAATATCCATGCGAAACCACAACCACACATCACATCACAATAAACAGGCGGAAGTTCACGTAAGTTGGTGAAGCAAACGAATGTGTTGCAAATAAATGCGCGATATGTACCGGCACCCGTTTCAGTTTGATTTGTTTGTTTTTCTTTCTTCTTTATCGTTCATGAAATGGCTAGTGATTTTGTTTTCTATTACATTGGCAAGTTCTTTTTTCTCTCTCGTCACCTTCTTTACTTTCACTGTGATCGGAATGCAGTTGGTCGAACATATTTTCCGTTGTCACTGTAACGAGTTTTAGGTTGTTGGTTTAGCTACACTGTGTTTAAATTTATAGCTATGTTTACAGGACCTAGATTCATCTGCCTTGCACCTTTCATCCATACATACAAATACATGATCGTATAGATATAATTGTTGATCGTACACTAAAAACATTTATATATCCTATGTATTGACATCCTCTCCTGTTTGGGTATAAGAAAATGTAAACCAAATTCTTTACACCAAAGTGAATATTCGTATATGTTGGCAAATGCGAATAATGTTATCTTGTATGGTAATATAATGCATGCAGGTTAGCCACGTAGCTAACAACTGGTTTTAAACGTATTTTTGGAACACTAATTTCTCTTTTCAAATTTATGTGTTGTGAATTTTCTTGTGTCTTAAAATTCTGTTGTCAGTTGTATATTTATAACCTTCTACTACATTAGTTGTCTACAGAGAACACCAGTTCCATACTCTATGCTATGTTATTTCTAGTAGATATTGTGGTACGATATGTTCTTTTGTCTCCGTGTTAGTGATGTGAAGCAGAATGAATGAGTGAATTAAATCTTACCAGCGAATGAGTTACTACTTCGCGTAACTATGTAATGCACTCACCTTTAGTTAACTGTATCCTAAGTTATTAATCTCATCGTTAGATTCAGGGTTAACTCTCACTTGCGTACACTGTATAAATATTCATTCTGAGAATGAGTTAAAGGATAAAAAATCACTTAATTACAGAATTCAGTTTTTGTCCTGATTGATCTAAATTTACTGAGTCTGAGCACTGTTATTCCCCATTACTAGTCATGATGCTTGTTCATGTCTGTCGTAATATTATCCCCAACTATGTTTATGTTTGACAACATCCTACTTGCGATGGTCGATTTTGATGTCAAGTCGTAAACTCCGCCATGACACTGTATCGTCCTGTGCTGTTTATCAGTTGCTAGTCTTACGCAATGCGTGTTGCTCACGCTTGATGAACTTTACAAATCGTAAAAAATGTAGAATTTGTTCCCTCTCTGTTGTTCCATTTGTCTTTGTTTAAAGTGATTGTCTCAGTACCTCAGTACGTATGTTTACCATTCCAGTGTCTTCTATCTCTGTAGCTTGTTTCCCGGTAGTTTTTATCTGCTTTCTGTATTTTAAAGTCATGATCGACGGCCATCTTTAGCATCTTGTGTCAAAACTGTCCTCTATATACTGCTTTACCTTCTTGTCTTTCCTCACTTGATCTAGATTCATTAAATTGTTTCACACTATTTATGGCTAATTTCTATCGTTATTTAAGTGGTATTTTCATGAATGTACTGTATACATTACATAGATAAATGCGTTATATTTGCGGTAGTTTAGCTACCAGGAAACTTTCTTCGTGAATAACGTTTCGTTCCCAATAGTAGTGTTACACCCGACATTATGGTTGATGTTATGTTCTGTTTTCGGTCATGATTTTTATTTTCTACATCTTTCTCAACACATTCATTCATAGCAAATTCGTTTGTATGTACCCGTTTACAGGTGGCGACTAAAATAATGAAGCAGATGATAGAACAATTCACTGCCTGTGATCTGTTCGGACGCGTCAACTATGAGTATTATGCACGGGTAACCGGGCGCGTCCTGCGTGTGCAAGACGAATGGATATGCTCGTTCCGTTATCCACCGCCACCGCGAGGCAAAACGGCACAACAACATTATGCGTGTAAGTACCATCTGAGGAGCTTTAATTTTCTACGTCGAAATGCAGCTTCCAATCGCATTCGGTTTCAACCGAAGCATATTGTAAGCTGTATTTTTCAACGGAATGTGTGCGAGTGTTTTTTTGTTGTTGTTGTTGGTGCATGTTTAGAAATATGGTAATGTTTTGCAGTTTCTCTTTTGGTAGTTTTATTTTTGTGTTCAATTTTGCAACTGTTGTTTGTTTTGTACGTTTTTTATTCTTCATTGTTTTATTTTGTTTAACCTTTTTTTTGTATTATGCATTTTTGCAAACGACATTCAAAAACACTCGCCGCACATATTTGCACACTGTATTTTTAATCATAAATTTTCTAATTGGTTGTTATTTTAACGCTCTTTCTCTCTTTTCCTGTTTCTTTTCATTGTTTTATCCCATTTCATGATTTAACTCTTCATTTTCATTCATTTATACATGAACTGTTCAATTTTGTTTCTTTCATTCTCTCGTTTGATCTGACGTAAAAAAAATCTGCGACTATACATAATTGAACAATGTTCTTATTCAAACGATTTTTTTTGTTCTACAATTTGTTTATTTTTTCAAATGGTGATTTGTGTATGTGTGGTTTTTTGTAATTTGTTTGTGTGCGCATTTTCATTCTACTGACACCTCAACGCTGGAAATCATCGCTATTGTGGATTTATAATCGAACGGTCGCACCTCGCAACACGGGAATCTTCGTACTGGACGGATGACAAACAACCCCTTACGACCGGTTTTTGTTTTTGGCAAACATCGTGTTGATCCTGGTGGGCTCTCCATCATAATGTGGTTATGCAGTGAAATTAGCTTTAGAGACCGAAAAAACCTGGCTGCAGTGTGAATGTGAACGATGGGGTCTAAGTATGTTTCGTATTTCTTTTTTACTTATATATTATAAGGCTAATATTACGGTTAGGAAAATATTTCTGAAATACCTTGAACAGTTCGGTACCGTCCGCTGATTCATGAAATTAGGCTATTAATGTTTCCTTTTTGGTAGTGTTTTTTTTTTTTTCATTAAATATTTGCTTCAGCTACGCTTCTTACATGTCGGTAACATCTGTTTCTTTTTTTTCCTATTTCCTTTTTGTAACTCTCAATTGCACTGTGTTGTGTGAACCATCTGCCTGCGTCCGCATCCTGGGATTTTGGAACACTCGAACGACTATGGGATATGCTGCGATTGCACTGGTTGTGGGTGTGTGATACAAAACAGTCGCACAGGAGGAATCGCATTCAACGCCAGCCCTATTNGTAGAGTTTTTTTTTTCATTAAATATTTGCTTCAGCTACGCTTCTTACATGTCGGTAACATCTGTTTCTTTTTTTTCCTATTTCCTTTTTGTAACTCTCAATTGCACTGTGTTGTGTGAACCATCTGCCTGCGTCCGCATCCTGGGATTTTGGAACACTCGAACGACTATGGGATATGCTGCGATTGCACTGGTTGTGGGTGTGTGATACAAAACAGTCGCACAGGAGGAATCGCATTCAACGCCAGCCCTATTGACCACGGGCGGTCCGAACGTAGGTAACTCGGCTGTATCTCTCGGCATCATTCCAGAGCACTCATTGCTTGAATCATGCGCTCGGCTTTCTGTGTCGCTTGAAGGCCCAGGGATATTCAATGTGCAAAAGTCCAGCTGCTCCTCGTCGTCCCATTCGTCATCCTCCAATACACGGTCCGGCTCGCAGCATCACATGACCATGGACGAACTCCGGGCCGTTAATCGGTACGCGGAAAGTACCAAGAGCCTTTCCTACCTGCCTCAGGTGAGGGACAATCTTGTTGTTAATCATGTAGTGGGCGCGCGCTCGGTTGAAACCACTGGAAATGGATGTGTTTAGTGTGTGTAGCCTGCGCAAAAATGCCTCTTTCGTTTGATTATTGTTTTGGTTTGTGTACTGCCAAGAAAGGATGCGGCCGTCACTACACACTGAGCAACACTTGCTACACTTACACGAGATCTTAGAAATAGACACATTTACTCTATTGCATTCTACTACTTGATATTCACACATTCCTTTGATGCTTTACACTACATTGCTTTCGTTTGACTTATTGTTATTGTAAAAAATAAGAAAGACGGCACCTTACTACCATTTTGTTTTTGTTCTCTCAAATATAACATAGCAATGATCTATCCTTGTTCGATTTCTTTCTTTAATTCTGCGTTTGTCAATGTTGAGTGATTAAAAAAATTTTGCGTTAAAATACATACACACATCTCATTTAGAAAGGATCATATGCTTGGTTTTGTCTTAACGTTATTATCATGTAAATAGGAGCATCTCAATTCAATATAGCGGTGAAAGCTAAATTAATATTAAGTGCGAGAAGCTTTCAGCTATAAAAAATATCAATAACAAGGGTTCATACTTATATGTGAGTAACAATTTACTATGCACAGTTGGACCCAACACTCTACAAAAATGGGAATGGTTGCGATGATTTGATTACAATCACGAAGAAACAGTACATTTGCGTATAATGTAGTTATTGCGGTAGAAGGAAAATAATTTGTGCTGAAGATGTTTGGTTTGCAGCATTATTTGGATTAGTTGAATGACATCGGTAACCATTCTAAACATATATTACACACGATACTGAGCGTTACAGTATCGGCAAGCTGTAGCTGGTTGAACGCAATGCGTGCGGTAGTTGATTCGAATCAAATTTTATTCTCATTCTGACCAATGTACATCAGGCAGTAAAAGTCGGGTTTGGATCATAACGAATCTTTTCGGCTAGTGTGTTTGGCGAAATATGGTGGAAAAGAAAACAAAAGTAGATATCGATACTAAGTCGCTTAAATATGCTAGAGTAGTGGGCGGGGGCAGGAGGTTCACGGTAAACTCACATAAATCAATGTAACGTAATATTGTAACACCAAGCTGAAAATACTAACAAAACGCAAACAAAACAAATGCTGCACCGGCGATGTTTTTGCTTTACTGTTTCGATGTAGCACAAATCATGACGGAGTATGTATCGGCTACTTGTTAAAAGTAGTAGCCAACACTTGCGTGAAATTCTACATGACAAATTGGTGTGGCGTTTAATTCGGTATGATAAAGAAAGTTACTTATTGTTCACATTTCTTGGATACATTCTCCACCATTTACCTATGATTATCGTTGAATAAATTTGACATCGAAAGGAAGCAATCGAATCTGCTAATACCAATACAGCATATTTAAGTGTTGTTGGAAAATGGAACGAATATAAATAATAGCATCTGCGAATATTGTTTTTTTTCTAAATCCTGCTAGGAAGGTGGATAAAAAATGTTGTTCGTAAAAAACTCACAAATTCTTTTAAATGATATGATTGCATTATTATTTAAAGGAACGAATATTTTGTTTGATCATAATTTAATGTGTAATTATAATTTGTTTTTTATCAAGAATTTTCTATTAAAATTATCTTGACAAGTACGTGTAGTCCTCGAGATGTATGTTTTCCAGTATGTTACGCGGATTAGGCAATTTTATAGCTCAGCACAAAATTGAAGCAAATAGGAAATAAATCTGTGTATCTCGAGGATTGGACTGGCTGGGGGTATTCATATTTCATCATGTTGGGATATAGTTAGATAACATTTTCATATTTTTATATGATTTTCGAGTTCAACTGGCAACTGATTGTAGTCAGGTCTGGATGTTGTACAAGTAAAAATGGATTTTACAAAGATAGCTTTAAAATCTTTGGCATTTTCTGGATCTTGTTTAGAAGGAAATTGGTTAAAAAAAATCCACAAAAAAATGTGTAAGATCTAGAAGGTTTAAAGAATTTATGATCTACCTCGGCACACTCCAGTTCGACTTGAACATACACCAGGAAAGGCTTCGAGGTTATAATTTAAATGAAAAAAAAACCCTGTAAGTTGTCTGTTTCTCGTTTCGACAGTATTGTAACCCTTTTGTTCAACGAACAACGATCATAAGTTTCACCGCAGTCTGAACACGCTTTCATCTGGATGCTGCCAACATGTGACACGTTCTATTCATGCTATGTATGCTATATAAACCCATCTGTTCGTGATAACAATTATAACATTTGTTGTGTCGCTGATTTGTTTTCGGTTTTGATTTACTTTTTATCCTGTATAGTTTCACTAATACCCTCCATACTGACAGACACAGACACTGTTAGTAACACAATTATACACCCTAGTGCTGCGCAGTAGAGTAGAGCTCGGCATGTGGCTGGTTAAACCGTTTTTAGTACATCAGTCTACTGATATCACGTAAGCGTAATTGTTGAGTTATGATAGCACTCTCGGTATAGTCTGGCAGACTGCTACAGCTGTGTACGGAAAGTGTGTAAAATTAATCTGACCTTTGTGCCCTTTTTTTTCTTTCTCTCTTTCTCTATCGTCTGACCTTCACTGATCTCTCCTTCGACATACTTCCGATACTGCGATGTGTGATGATGTATTTGACCGATGGTGGTACATTCCAAAACTGATCTCCTTTCCCGTATCATCATAACCCTGTGCGACTCGCGTGTATCTCTCATTAAATGAACAAAACGATCTTTCACTTTGATCGATGATACGCGGCATGATGGATTTGCAGGTGCACGAACGGCAAGCGGCAAGGATGCGCACCCGTTCCGAGTGGTTCCTGGGTGCACGGGGCAGCTCGCTAGAGCTGTGCCACGACGGTACCGGCTCGTTGATACATCCACAGATTGTCACCTCGACGCCGATCCCGGGAGCGATCGGGCACGGCCACCATCATCCGCACGGAATAATCGGTACCTATGCTAGTATAGATAACTTGAACGATGCTGATGTTAACCAAGAGCAAGAGAATCACCATCATCACCAACACCATCACTGTCACTATGAGCAACACCATTACAATCATAACACTCACGATCATCATCAACACACTCCTCCGGAAGTGCCAATGTCAAGTGATCCTCATTCGCCTCGCTGCACCGCTATTAATAAAGAACACTCCGCTGCACGTAGCGCTAGTAGTAACAGCAGACGAGTGTGCTTATCAAACGAACGTCATCCTCATGCATCTAATGTCCCTCCATCCTGTGGTGACTCTTTGTCCTCCCGTGGAAACGAGCAGCATATGCAGCGTAATGCGATGATTGAAAAGCGCCAACAACATAGATACGCTGCAAAGGACGCGGCAGGACAGTTGTCCGATGAGGATAACAATTTCCCAACGCCCTCCAGCATGAGTACCGACGATGACGACGATCCAATGATGATGCATGATGAGATCGATGGCGATGAAAGCGATTTTGCAATCACCCAGAGTCATCATTTCGATATGCGCGCTGAGAATCGACGTCGTCGTCGGCGGCGTGCCTTGCTGCGGCGCAACTCGTACGATCGGATAGTAGCGTCGGGATCCTTCCTTCCGGGGGATGAAGCCTGTGCGAAACCGTCGACCACTGCCACCGTTGCCCACGCGCGTCCTAGTAACGAAATACCAGGCGGATCGGGCCTTTCCAGACGCCCAGTATCTGCTCCAACTACGGGAGCGACAAAGAGTAAACCCAAACCACCGCTACCATCCGGTCACTCACGGACCAAAGGTGGAGAGCATGCCATGACTAATCCTAACACTGTCGTTGCTGCTTCTACTTCACTCAGTAAAGTTACCACCGTTCCCAACCCATCCTCCCGACGTCCTTTGAGCGCATCGCAAAATGATAGCACGCTCGCTAGCCGCAAAAATCATAAACGGCGCAACAGTAACGTCAGCCAATCGATCTCGGTCGGAAATTCCACCACGCTCTCGCGCCAAAGCAATCTTTCGATGATAGTGTTTTCGGTGTTGGATTTCCTGTTCTGAACCCCAACACACGCTTTGGAGCGAAACGCCAATGACTGTTTACTGTAACGCTGGAGTGATAATGATTGGGTGGAAGCGTGTGTGTATGTGTTTTTTTATATTCCTAATATTTCTGTGTACACTAATCGCACGTTACAGAAAATTGTATGTGTCACATTATGTGCGTGATTTTGTGTTACTTTTATACTAGTATTATTTTTCATTATTTTTTACATAACCATTGTTAATGAACGTTAATTGAAACGTGTGACAGGAATTGAAAGGATAGTATTTTTTTAACCGAGATAATTACCATGGTTCATATGATTTCAGAACAATGATAAAAGATGCTTAAGAAGGTATATTTATTGAGTTTTAATCGTGTAATCATTAAAACATATTATTTCAATTTCCCTCAACGAAAAATGGAAAACAATGAGCACAACATGACAGAAAGCGTAGTGATAGGTTCGTTTCAGGGGAGATATACACTCAGAAACTAGAAAAAAGTTGGCAATCGTTCAGTATTCATAAAAATGCAATAAAAAATCGTTCTTTTTAGTAAATGTTGCTGTATATCTTCCCTTTGATTGATTGTTTCCTATTGAAGAATTGTGTTTTTCTCCAAAACGCCCTTCCTGCAGCAACAGAATCATACACTTATAAAAGTATTACTAGGGAGTTACCACTGTCTATCAGAAGACCGATCATGGCTAACACCCTGTTAGTTTTATTAGCTCTGATTATTTCTGCACATTCCCCATACGCGTTACGATGGCTCACGCATATAGTGTGCCCAACTGCTAGCTTTATTATGCTTCGCACAATGTCCATCTTCTGTATATAGGTTGCTGCGCAAAGAAATTTAATTGTAGCACAATGTTTTGAAATCCATAGGTGACGATCAAGCACATTTATTTGATATATTTTTGCATGACTAAGTAAACTGCAGTTTAAGTTTAGCGCCGAAACAGAAGAGCGATTACACGTCGTAGGGCGGCAAGTTGTTATGTTTTATATTGGATAAAAAAAAAACACAGGAACATACAGCGCCAAGATGCGCTATGATACGCGAGGATAATAAATGAAAGGAAGGTTCCTACTTTTTGTTTAAGTATAATTTTACTACTTGTGTTTTTTAATTCTTTATGTAATACGTGTTGCGTTTATGGGTGCGATGTTTCTCTTACAATCGGTTCATATGTTCCCAAAAACCACATATGTAATCTATTATTATTATGCTTTATAAACACACGTCCTTTGAAGCGAATTAATAGCATATCCTTATAAATAATTACAGCAAACAACATATAACAATATCATGCGACTGTTTTAAAGACCGCTTTTACCCAATCCCTACCTAGTGTACATAGCTAAACCGAAGCAAAACAGTTAACATTTAAACCATGTTTGTTTGTGGATTGCCACTAATGCCTACACTGAAATCCGGAATCTTGCTGCAAATGCATTAAAATATAAGATTAATGTTTTGTTGTTTTTTTTGTTGCCAACTAAAATTTAACTCAGCCAAGTATACTGTATACACCCTTTAAGAACATACTGATACAGATCGAAAATACACTTTGCTACGATCCACGATGTGTGTTTCATGGGCTGTTTTTTGGACGAAATCACTTCTCTCGAAAGTGGAACCTTTCCCAGGTATGGCTATTAACGGGCGTGTGTTTTCTTTTCTCTCTCTTTTTTTCTTTTCTTCTTTCTTACTCTTTCTCTATATAATCTCTTACCTTCGTATGATCGGAACGCTTTATCCTCTTCTGACGGTTGACTGTTTTGCGAATGGAACACGAACCTAACGCATCCATCTCGGCGATTTGTACGTGTTGGTTTTTTTTGTTTCTTTTCTTTTCTTTTTTTTTGAAAGTGTTAATGCTGTTACTTATAATTGTTGTGCTGCACATCGTGGCACCGTACTGTCTCGTGCGAATAATAATCCAAGTACTAAGCTAATTTTGAATGCCACTACGCTGTGATTGATTGTGTGTGCCTTTGTTGTGTGTGAGCGTGTGTGCGTGAGGGTTCGGCTCGAAAGTCTTCTGTGGTGCGCACGAGCGGTTTGCTGTTTTTTTGTTTGATTGGTACATCTTTCCCTGTGTGCGTGTGTTAATATCCTTTTTTCGATACAGAAAATGGTGCTATTTGTTTTGTTTCTTTTTTTTCTAAAAGCGACAAAAAGTTGTGTTTTTGTTTTCGTTTTTGTTATCCTAACTCATGCACAAAACGTTTAACCTTTGTATGTAATAGATGATAATATGGTAACTTGGTAAACATTTCCGTATTTATCAGGTTAATGAAGTAATGATTTGTTTTGTTTTTTTGCTGAAACATGATTTATTTGCTAGAATGTTTTTTTGTAGATGTTCTATTTTTAATTAGCTATTGTTTTTATTTACTGTTACACCTTTACATCGAATATTTTATAACGATCTGGTTTTTGTTGTACCATACGTGTGTATCATACATTCATGTCATTACAAAAAATCATCCAAATTGTATTATGTTCATCTCGACCGTTCTATAACATTCCATTAAAAAAAAGAAACCAATAATTCATATGTGATTTGTACTTGTGTACTTGATAAAAAGCAACAGAGTGCAAAGCGGTGACACTAAGCTCTTCGGAGGAGTCACTAGACACTATGTTTTGCTTTTGTTTTTGCTGTTGTTGTTAGGAAACATCATTCTAAAACAAAACTTTTCTCTTTTTTCTATCTTTCTCTCGTTCTTCTGCTTTTCACCCTGTACCATGTGCTCTGTACAAAACAAAAAATCGCAACCCAACGCAAATGGCGGTTTGCTGCCGTGTTCTCGTATCCTGTGCGTGTGTGTGTGTGTGTTTGTTTTTCTCCTCCCCCATTCCCTCATCTGTTGCTGTTTTCATGTACCGTTGTGTGAACATATTATTTCCCTTGCCTCTTTCGTACTGTTCGTTGTGTGGCGTGTGGTACCGTACAAATTGACCAAAATCTCCCGAAACGCGTTTTGGTCCGCCGGGTCCAGTGGGAAACGTCGGTTTGAGTGCATCCGCGGAATCGGTCCATCAATCGTCGGCTAAGCGTCCCAGTCGGCGTGGCGGTTCCCGGCACGGTCACCTGCATCGATCCTCATCGCGGCGCAACAAGGAAAACGGTTCGTCACGCTCGAACAGCTTTCGCAACAAGGCAAACGGTAGCAAAGGTGGAGCGAATGCGAACGCATCTGCTTCCAGCAACAACCACGGCACTAACGATACCATCATCAACAACAGTCTGGTGGTGGTGCAGTCGGTCATCAATAATAGCGCCGGTGGAACAGTACCGATGACGGCGAGTGGCACGATCGTAGCCGGATCGGGTCGGGTGAGAAAACAAAGGGCCGTTTCGTTCGAGCAAACTTCAACCACTACGGCCGGTACAATGACCACGTCCAGTTCTGTCTCCGGTGGGACGACCTCTGGCATGACCTGTCCCGTGACCGGATGCAGTCTGAATCACCAAACGGGTGGTGTCGCTCCACGGACTGGTGTCGTTTGGCACGAGTATGCATCCAAGTCGCTGGACGAGAAGAAGCTGCTCACCAAGCAGCATAATGTTATGAGCGCGGTGTCGGGTGTCGGCGACGGTACGACTGGCGATGCGGCTGGTGAAGTCCCCGTCGGTCGCCGGAGCATCGTGTCGGTGTGTGTGAACGATCGGCAGCTGCTCGACAGTGACGATGACTGGCCAATGGTAGACCAAAGCCAGACTGGTCCGCTACATGCTCAACAACTGCATCATCAACATGCCCACTCTCATCATCATCATCATCATCATCACCACCATTCACCGACCAGTGGTGGTAACGCTGGCACACCGGCAACGGGAACGACGACCAGTAGCTCCACAATGAGTACATTACTGCATCATTTTAAACCGCCACGAATATGATTCTAAAAGCTTTTTCCTACAATTTCAACGATTTTCCGTACGGAATATTTTTATTCTTATCAAGCACATCCGCTACGAATCCCATAGTTGTGAAAAGGACATGACATGCAATAGAAAAAGAACAGTTGGTTTTTATCTCTTTTTCGTAAGCAACGATGAAACTTTCGAAAGCAATCGAACGAGCCTACAGATATAGGAAAAAAAAGATCATCCAGAAGCAGTCTTGAATATCATGTTAGGTAGAGTAGATAGAGTTTTAGTAACAATTTTCTGTGCATTAAATGCTTGAACGATGGCTAAACCCTGGGAATGAAGCAGTATCGATTTATCTTTTAGGTTAGATATTCGACGCGAGCGTGCGGTAGTGGTATGACAATGGCAATCTTTTCGCCACAAATAATCACGATCGAGTAAGATGAAACGATCAAATCGGAGAGGGAGGGCCTATAGTTTGTTTATTTTATTTTTTAATTAATTTCTCTCATTTAACATGGCCGCTTTTTGCGCCATTACAGGCAACAAACAAACAAGCTAATAAACATTTTGAACCCCCTTTTAAAACCAAAAACTCTTATGATAGAAATATTATGTTATGCTGACGGTCGGTTATCTTCCGCAGTGTTCGGCAGGCCAAATATGTCAAAAAACATAGACTACGATGTAATACGTGTGACAAAGCGAATACAAATTCAGACTGTGTAGGAAATGCAATGCGAACCGGGAAAGCACATAGAAACGATGGTCGCTACTGAGTACAGAGTGCGTATCACGAGCGCAGCGCGAGCGGATAGTTGGGTGTATCGTGATAAAAGTATTATTATGAAAGAGATCGTGAAAATGGATGTTCGTTGCAATGAGTTTAGTTGTAAAGTTATAACGTGTGCACAAGAAAAGGCGCGACAGTGTCGGAATGAATCGTGCTAAGAATAACTGAGAATCTAATGCAAGATGGCATTGTGGTTGATGCTATGCTATGGATGCTTTGCATCATTGTCATTGCGCTGTACTTGCTCCGACCGCGACTGGTACAAGAAAAACAAAAGCGTCACACCATCGTTTCACATATGGCGGCAACGTATGTAGGATTAACACGCTACGCCGTAAGCAGACGTATCTGTTCGTTTAAGTTAAGGTAGTATCGAATTTGCGTAAAGTAATATTTATTTGATAAAATCTACATGGTACATTCCTAACGATGTGAAGCTTAACCAAGCGGTAACAAGCAAACACGAAGATGATGAACGCGCGTTCCAGCTAACAAAGAAACGTTTAGCATACCGTGCGGATGTATTATAGCGAAAACTCTTAACGACGATCTGTGTAGTTCGTTGTAATAATCATTAAACATAGCGACGATGAAGAAGATATTGCTCAAGCATCGTGATTAAACCATTTTTTATATTTGTAACGGAAGGTAGTCACAAATATGAAAGGTCGAACGTTAAATGACATGATGGTGAAATCATAACTACCTTTTTGCATTGCTTCAATTGGCATAACAATCATCAAGATACGCAAAAGCACATTTATCGAATGTGTGTGAGCGCGCGCGCGTATGTGTGTAAGTGTGTATTTTTGAACTATCCACTAACGATACGGACGTTTAAGTATTTGTTTAGAAACAAACAGGATTAAATATATTTGTAAATCATCTACCGCGGATCTGGCATACCGTTTTTCTTACGTCGAGTGAAGGGAAGATTCGATGGGCAAACGTTAATGCTCACACAATCGAACGCACTTATTTACGATTTAAAGGATGAATAACTAGCTATTGTAAGTTTGAAATTGTCGGAATTTTGAATATCGTTGCTTTGTGTTCTCTATTCGGTATCTAATGTATTACGACCAAACTGCTGAACCGATAATTATGTTTTCAAGGTTGTAAATGAGTAACAATAACGAGGGCACGAATTTATTGATGTCTTGTACACTTTAGCAAAACATATTCAAACTCTGTTGATCGGAATCGTTTCCGAATCCGACGGTTAATATTTCAAAAACCCTAAACAGCGAATGGTTTGACAGCTCTGCATGGAAGAAACCGCTAGCGCCACCTAGTGGTAGCAAACTAAAACACAAAAACGCTTCAACCAATGGTTTGTGTTTTGGGAAGATTGGGTTTAAACAACTACAGATAAAAGACAAATTTTCAGGATTATTATTTCTACTTGCGTGGAACTTTGCAATGCCTTTCTAACTGGCTACTTTTTTGTGCAGTAAATATTGAGATAAATCTTTTAATACTTGAAATCTAGATAATCTTTTGCAACGGTTTATATATTTCACCGCGAGCTTCGGCTGCAGGTGTACGTTTACAATCATGTTTGTTTTTGTATTTATATTCCAACATTTTCTTATGATACAATGCAAGCTATAACGATACCAATGAACAGTTACTGTGGAAAATTTTGAACTAAACTAATAAAAAGAAAAACGCGAAACAATCGATCAATCATAAATGTTACAATTCTTAACTCAATGTGAAGAAGCATTTACAAAACGAGAGGGGAGGTAAGAAAACAAACGTATTTTTCCCGTGTTTAGGATAGGCTAGAGTAAAGAAGTGAATGAATTGAAAGATGTAGTACGTGTGTAAAAATCACTACTGACGGTACATCTTTCTGCTAGGCGTAACTTTCTATAAAAAAAA
>STHB01000010.1:18481529-18535215 GCA_018908115.1 Anopheles rivulorum
GGGGTGGAGGGAAGAGGGGTCTGTTAGTGGCAGGAGATGTGGGGAGTTACAGTGAACCAATGAAACGGAAAACGGAAATGGCAGTTGGCAGCAACAGTGGCGATGGTAATCGTAGCCAATCGCCACAACCATTTCGCCCATCGATCCTTTCGCTCCTGATCGGCATACAAAATCCACCGAACGGCTCTCTAATTAACCATTCGCTGTTAATCGAAGCTGCGGAGTGCAAAAGGATGGGGAAAGTTTGGTGCGATGAGCGAGGCGTGTTGCTGACGATGGTATTGGTGCAAATAGCTTCATTTCTATTGAATTGGAAAGGTCGATTCGAGCGGCGGTGAAGTGTGAGCTAAAGCAAACTAATTCCCCTGTTCGAAGCAGACGGTTTTGTTTGAAGAAGTGTGTTGGTTGGTTAGGAATGGGTTGGTTATTGATGCTGTTAAAGGGAAAGCTTTTAAAAAGTTCTGATCATATGTTTTAAAAGGAAAACCAGTTTTGATTATAATTGGAAGGTTTCTTAAGTTGCTTTTTTGTTGTCAAGAGCTAGTAGAAAGTTTAAATAATAAACTGCATGCGATGCATTTATCGAAGTTACTAAACAATAATTTAATTAATCAAATATTTATTGTACTTACGTTATAAACTACTTAAAAAACTATCAATGTCAAATCAAATTGGCTATCTACAGTAACTCCTTTTGAATTTTAAAACTACAGGAGAAGATCCTCTACTTGAGGTATTATCATAAAAATTATGTTGACAACTTCTCAGGTATAAACGATATGGTTGAAATAACGCTTCGATAGCCTTGAATATAACTTCCGTTCATTACCAGGGTCATCTCCTTCAGTAAGCTTTAAATATAATAATCTTAGACTAGGTCAGACATCAAAACATCACAATTGCCTTTTGTGATACTTCTTGATGGAGGTGGCAAGTTTCCGGAGATATTTCGTGGCCATTTCCACAAATCTCCATAACTCCAAGTGACGAAGAACTTTCAGAACATGATATGGGACCGGTCAACGTATATCTTTTTAATGCAAGACTATCATCTAGATCCCATAATGGAAAACACTGGTCAGATGATGAGATGGCCTTGATTGACACTTTGGTGTAACTGTTTTCGATCCTAATCTTTAGTTTTTGCTGCACTGTAAGGTCATGTGTTACTGTCAGGGAGTCTAAACGACGCTTTTTACGACCTTTTTGACTCTGAAGTGTGAACTTTTTCCAGAGGTGTGAAGATATTAAAAATATATACTGGACTGGTGTGTTTCCAACGACTGTAGATGCAATATTAAAAGTCATAGGGAATGACTCGTAGTGTTGCAAGAAGCAAAATAGATTAATTATAGACTGATGTCGAAAATGTAAGGAAAGGAGTGAATGGAGCTATTCGAGAGTACTGGTTGTTAACAATTGTACCAAATTTAAAATAAAGTCTAAGCATTGTGAGATCTCTTCTCTCTTTACGCTTGTTAACTTGTATGATAAATTTAAGAACCTTTCATAAATTTTTAATTAGATATATAGCTTATTAAGCCATGCTTTAGATAAAACTAAAGTGCATAAGTTACTAATTTAATGTCATATTTTATTGTACCTTAGTATTTTCTTTAACCGCTGGTCACATTTTCGGTTCGCAGCTTCCTAATGTTTTTTTTTTTACTATATTAGAACGGTCTGGCCGTATTAGACTAATTTTACCACGTAGCAGGCTAGTCAGACCATGCTACGGGGGGACGGTACGAATGGGATTTGAACCCGGTCCGGTCGTGTTAGGGACTAGCGCCGTTGCCAAATACACCATCGGGCCGCCCCAGCTTCCTAATGTCTCGAGTATCTTTCACTCCTTTCACGCAATATTCACAGCTACCACACTGTCAACACTTTCCCACTGGGTTTTTGATGAACTCGCGCAAAAGTTTATGATCACAGTGGTGTAGCGCAATAACATAATGATGACATCCGATGTGACAAAAGGGATTGTGAGCCCACAGAAACCCACAGAAGACACTAAAAAAGGTAAAAAAAACCACAGGAAAGGAATGCAACAAAACCATATCCCTCCCCGCAAAGGATAGACGGGATTCCCCTAATCCCTAAAGGGTACACCGTACTCCGTGCTACAATCGGCATACCAACGGGTACGGACGGTTAAGCTAACCGAGAGTAGTAGAATCGATTACGCTCACTGCTCGCCCCGGGTTTGGCTCGGTGTCAACCAAAACGAAAAAGCCGCAAACAAAAAAGGCTCCATGCAATCCATCGTGCGTACAGTTTTAACGAGATGATGATGATGTTCCCCAGACGGCTTATATTTCACCACTGAGTGGAAAGCGGATCATGGTGTATTTTATCTTTCTCTCTGTTTTTGCAGGGGTGCACTCCTATCATGCTGGTTTTATTAGGGTTTACTTTATAACATTTTTTTACCGTCACATCGAGAGTTGTATGTGCTGAGATTTTTTTTTTTCATATATAAATTGGCAGAGATTGTTCAGCAAAAATGTTTGTTTTTCACATTTTTGAGCACTTTCTATGCAACGAAAGCATTTTTACTAATGCATTAAACAAATCAATGCTAGGTTTGTTGACTTTTCATCGAGGAATAGAGAATATATTTGCCTGTACCGTGTACTCAATATTTCATACCGGAGTTATTAGATGTTTGCATGGAGAACCTGCTTCTATTGGGACAAACTTTACAATCGGTATCAATTTATATTGTTGTTTGCTTTCGTTTTAAAATTCATAACGAAAAGGAAAACTTTTTATTCCCTTCCAACATAAGGGAATTGTGGAACTAAATTATCGTGACGATGACGACATAGTCTGGGGGGAGCGCGCTGGAAACGGCTGAACGTCGCACGTGGGTAGAGTAAATAAATGGGCTCGGTATTTGTTTTGTCGCGCTCATTTGTTCACCGCTGCTGCTGCTGGCCTTGGGCATATGCTAAAACGCACCGATTTGAGCTTGCATTGACCTACTTTCCGTTAATCGCCACCCCCGAAATTGTGACGAATGGGTAGCAGAATGGGAATGTGGAGGAAAAGCCAACCCAAAACCGCGTGTGTGCATTAATATAGGCATTGTCACCGATGGATTCGATAAGGAAACATTAGGGGGAGAAAAAAAATCAACTTATCAATAGTGACGAAGGTTATCGTGGTGCGATGCCTTTGGGAACCTTGTTCCGTTCCCGCTGTTTCGTTCTATTTCCTTATATCTAGCATCACGAATGAGTGTGCGTGCTGACATATATACTGCCATACGAACGACTGTTGGAAGTCTAAATAAATGGGAGAAACGTTATAGACCGAGTCCACTATCGGTGGACCACCAGTCCGACTTGTGACCCTTTTTTTTAGTGGCTTCCGGTACGGTAAGGTACGGCACTGATCGCAACTATGGTCAAGCGATAAGCTGTGCATTGCAATTGATTTTGTACCAATCGTATTGGCCAGTCGAAGTCGAAGCTGGAATCAAGCTTGGGAGCTGAAGCAATCATGAGCGGAAACGATGGAGACGCCCGGTCGCTTGTAACCTCCAATCGAATGATGGTAAACGATGTTGTTGAGGGCGATATAAACAATTTTACCTCGGATTTACACATAAAGCGATGCAGAGCAGTGAGAGAGAGATAGAGAAAGTTGCCCGATATGAAGCTGAACGGTTGAAATTGAAAATGGTTGTCCGTTACGTTCGAGTTCACATGGTCGACTGAATCGATAAGCTAGAGCTAGAGCCAGCGCAAAAAAAAAGAAAAAAAGTAGAAAAATGTAGCTTTTTGACAAGCACTGCAAAGAGTTATTTAATGTTAACATTCAATTTCAGTTTCTTTTCTTTTTTTATTAAACAAAAATCTATATGTGTACCAAAAACAAAAAAAAAATCCATAAATACGAGCGTTCACCTCAAACGCATTGACCGCTAACTAGCGTGTTGTTGCCGAGACTAATTAAGTTAAAAGACACTACATATTTCCCTTTTCCATAAAGTTTCAATGTTTTTTTTTTCTTTTGAATTCGGTCCTCATTCAACCACATTACCGAGGCGAAACAAATGCGGAATTCGGCGCACAATGTACGTCAATGGAAGGCACACAAAGCGACAGAAAGGCATCTTCTGCTCCACCGTACCATTGTGCAAATGGAACCTGAAGTGGTAGTGAGACACTCCCGAACAGACACATGTTATGCCTCTCTGTCGCCACCGTATTTGTGCTGCCACACACGTCGGTTATGATTTTCTGAGTGCTTTGTGCAGCGAGTGTGAAAGGACGATTTTTGAGATGGTGTGCAGTTGCCGTTACACCTGTTGTGGTGTGTTGCACATCACATCACGTCCGACTGAATGCGAATAGTGGTACTTTTTTCTACATTTTTCTGTTCGGTTTCGGATTTCCTTGTCTTGTGGTGGTGAGATTTGTTGTTGCACTGCCTGAGAGCATGGTAAAGGGTTGACGGTTGCTTTTGTTCTGCTCCCAAGGGCATGCAGCGCTTCGTTGGATGTGCAACCGACCGTGAGCGGAGACATAAATGAGACCGGTCGCATGTAATGGTATGGGTGCGTTTGGTCGAAGGCACCCCAAAACCCGTGACGGAAAAGTCGGCTGAAACCATTATCGATGATGAAGTATTTTTGAAGCATGTTTGTGAAAGTTAAAATTGGACAGCGTGTACCACATTGTTATTTTTTGGAACAGAATTATACATTTTAAAAGAAGATTAAATTGAATTAGAAATTGTGCTGAAAAGAATCCTCTTAACCGGTTGACTTAATGTGCAATTATTCGTCAACCTTGCTCTCTTATCTAAAATCTCATGAATTAATCGTTTTTGTTTGACTCCTACCAGAAGCCTAGCCGGGTATTGTTGATTCGGTCGTAATTGATTCATAAAATTGACGGATAAAATCTCCGGTTGGTGGAAAACGGGAAAAGATCGACTAGGAAATCCGTCCCACCAATCACTATCGAACAATAAGGAGAGAAATAAAGACCCTCCTCAGCACTTCATTTCGTCAAGAAGAACGTGCCTGAGCATGCCACAAATTCTGTTGGTTTCGTTTTGCCTGCAAATAAAAAACGTCCGCACCGGATGCTTCAGGCCCGAGCAGTGCTGCTGTGGGTAAAGGGACTAACCAATGCTTAGGCTGCCTCTGCACGTTGGCTTTGGCTGGTGATCTTCGTACTTTCCATTTGGTGGTTTGCCCACCTAATCGTACCCACAACCCGCCCACAGACCTGTTTTTATCGAAAAATTGTAGGCGTACAAACGTGAGACGTGTGAGCAACTCCAGTGTTTTCCTGGAGGGTGTAACATGAAATTCAATTTCGTGTTTCTTCGTTTGCCAGATTTCTGTTCGTGTGTTCTTTGTGGATGAAGAAACGAGCACGAAGCATACAGTCTATCGATTAGGGGTGAGTGTAATGTTGGCATGAATCATTAGTATCAATATCGTTATCATGGAGGTTTGCCGATGTTGTAATGTTGGGGTTGTTTGTTACAGAGATTTTCCCATTAGCTCCATAAGCTCAGCTATTGTTCTGATTGCAGCTATTGGTCTTTACAATCGACCATAAATCTGATACTTATTTTAAAACAAATGAATGGCAAGTGGACTATTTATTATACTCCATGCATTACGCTGTCTTTTTTCTGAATACAAATTAAGAAATATTTCTATTGTGTTGCATTGGAATTTGTTGCACATCGGGAAATTAGAGTGAAAAAATGATCTCGTGGAGGAAATCGCACAAATGAGACACGAATCAAAACTTGTGTAATTTAATTGACGTCAAATGTCAAAAGATGATGAAATCCCAATTACCACAATATCCAGAATAAATTTTACTAACCAGGAGAGCAAACAATTTAACACTAACTAACCTACCATCAAAGGTTAAATAGCATCCTGTCGACAAGCTCTCGAAGTTAATCATTTACCAAACCTAATTCTACTCGTCTTTTTTTTGCAAGTGACTCACTGCTCAATTCTTGCCGTAACTAACCAAATTACCCGTTCAAGTCAATGCTCGATCCCTTCCCTTTAATTAAACCCTTTGACATTCATCATCACGGCGTGGATCATCGCGTCGTTCGTCCCACTCGTCAAGCGTTAATTAAGGTACCCCGGTTGATACTTCGCACCCGGCCTACCGGAATCTAAACCATCCACGTGCCGCTCGTCTAGTGCCGTTTAACCGATGGGCTCATTGTCGTTAAATCTTCCACCTCGCTTCCCGATGTCTTTTCCACTTTGCTCTTGGTTCCGGACACTTTCGACCGGGTCGGCTAATGGATCGTGTCGCCGTGTCATCCCATCGGTGGCTGAACGGGTTATGATTGTTTTGGGTAAATTAAGTGCACAGTTGCTAGCACGCGTCTAGCACCGTTGTTCACCTTCGGTAGACGATGTGCACATTGGACGGGTAACGGCGCGTTCATTAACCCCCGGGATGGGGACCACATTACCCCTATCCCACCCGGGGCAAAGTATGGAATTTAGAAGTTTAAACATTTTCTTTCGTTACCTAGAGAGCCTAGAGGTGGCCGCTTTGCCGTGATGAGTCATCACGGATTGAGCGGTTTCGGTGCGGTTGCTCGGGAATCCCTTCCGGCCGAAAAGTGCTCCGGAGCCGGCTCAACTATCGAAGCTGACGTGTGAGGAAATTAGTAGTTTGAAAGTTTAATCATTTAATGAATATTAAATCGCATCCAGACCATGATCTCGACGATATCACTTATGTACGACACTCGGGCCGCTGCATGGAACACCCGGTGTCTGTTGATGCTTTGCCGAATGCTGCTTTGCTCCGGATCAGATTGGTGATCCGATCCGGGATTCCGAATTCTTGGAAGAATCAAGCCGCTTCTCCCACTGTGCTCGTCTACACAGCGAGCCATTGAATGTGGCTGGTTTTGCGACACACGGATGTAGTCTGCCTCTTGAATCCTATCTCACCGACATCATGAAGCTAATGGACTGTATATAAGGCTTCATTCAACCGGTCGCATTTCTAGAGCAGACATTGCGACACTGCCAAATATTGAAACACGGTGCCTGAGGGAATTTTAGCCAAACTTATGCTAATCCTCATGTTTGTCCAACGTCGCAACTCGGTGATAATGGAATCTTGGAAATGAATGTTTAGTTTGAAACGTGTTTTTTCTTCATAAATAAAGCCATATAATGGCGCATAGCAACAAAACAGTTCCACGATGGCGAAGATTAGGATAATTGTTAGATAAATGTTGAAAGCTGAAGTGTTTCCAAAAATGTGTTTCATATTTGTTAAAGCTATTTGTTTTGCTACTATCGATCGATTGGTTATGTCCAGCACAAACATTTCAAAATGAAATTCATTTACTTATGTATCTGGGGAACGATTAGTCAACGGAAACTCTTTCGGCACAAACTCTTCGAAGCAATATTTCTCAGAAAGTCCACACAGTTATGTCCCATGATGGCAATGGCAAATAGTCTCCACGGGCGGTAGTACAGGGTGGATTGTTGAATTGTGAAGTACGCAACAGATGGAACTGGAAATTAGTTTTCCCACAAGGAATATAGTTGTTTACGTTTCGAGCTCGGGGAGCGCAATAAGTAGCGAGGTAGCGAGTATGACGCTTTAAACCACATAAACATGTTTATAGTAATGATTTGGTGAATGAGAACTGGTAACAACTTGAAGTAGGTAAGATAAACGGAGCGGATTGACATGAATTATAGTAAATGAATTATGGCATACGAATTTGAAATGAACTTTCATGACTAGTGAACTGGTGAGTGGTGCAGATGTCAGAAAGAGCACAGCAATATAGTCATCATTTACACATTTTTTATTATTCTTGTTTTTTTTCTACTTTTAGAGCTATTAGCCCTAATTTCTGCTCATGCCTATGAATATAATACGATGAGATTAACGCAAACTTTAATTTAGTCCTTAGTTTGTGCCTGTGACGGTGATGATGCCGGGCAGTGCTGGATAAACAACACCATTGACCTTGCAATGGATTATCTGCCGTGAAACGACCCTCTGGGACAAGGGGTATAGAAACAAAAGTTTGGCACCCCATAAAATGGTCCCGATTTCGGAAAAAGGCTATCGAATAATTTATGATTCCACCATTTACTTAATGGGTGGCGAGGCGCCGGCCTCGCAAAACTTTTCGCAAAACAACACAAGCGACCCGAATGATGGGAGCTTTTTTCCATGCTGCTTAATTTTTGCGTTCGGTGCATGGGTAGGTGATGGGAGGGCGGGGAGGGGGAGGTGAATTGAGTAGGACCACCCCTAATTTTTCCTCTGCCAGATGAAACTAAAAATTCAACTTGTCAGATGTCAGATGTACGAAGGTGCCCAAGTGCGTGCGTTGAAGGGTGGCCATTTTCGGGGAGAAGGGATGTAGGAGAATGTGGGAGGGTTAACACACACACACACACCCACATAAACAGACAGATCCGGCTGACTGGGCTCGTTTTGGTCGTGTGAAAAGGTAGAGAAGGCCATAAATATTTATTACGACACAAATTACTTTCTAAACCACTCATCGGGCTTCGGAATTCGGGCGTCCGGATATCTTTACCTGGCGTGTAGGCGAAATGGGAGTAAATCTTGGCCCATGCTGTGGCAACGCGACAGTTGTAAGAATTATAGATGAAGTAGCGGTGTATCCAAATAAGGTTGCTGGAGAAAGAATGAGCTGTGGAAAAAGCAAACCAAAATGAAGTGACTATTGCAGTTGGAAGAAAACCATTTTTTTTTTTGGAATTATATTTTTATATATTTTTAATACTTGTTTTAAAATTCACTATTTCAAATGTATTAAAAATACAATAACGAACTGATTTCTTTCAATTTGTTGAAGTGTTTTCGCGATATTCGAAGTACGATATGCTCTTCACTAGAATATGCGATCATTCACATCATGTTTGTATTTCCGTTGCCGTAAAAGAAAACATACCCACACATACACACACACACATGAAAAAGCAAATCGGCATACGTGACAACCACTCCATTCTCGAATGCTATTACGCTGCCGCTGCTTATCCACGTACACGCGGCGAAATTGTATGCCGTGCCTTGTTATCGCAGTCATGAAGAAAATTAAGTTACCCCATGCTGTCACTGCCAAACTGTTGCAGTACGCCGAAACAGCCAAACAGCTAACAGGAAATGTAATTGAAATGCAAACAAAACACACAACAACGCACCGTTGTTGTTGTTTGGTTCTTTTTTTTTTTTGGTGGAATGAGGAAAATATTGTATATGGAGCAGCTCATTAGTGAGCAGAAATAGCAAGATGTTGTCGGAGAATGGTGGATGAGCGTCAAAATGCTTTAACTGATATGAGCTTCTTGCGCAGCACACAAGAAAATCTCGTGTGTATATACTCAAAGGATGGTTTCAGCATGAGGATCATGTTCCATGCAGGTTGGATGTTTTTTTTTTTTTTGCATGGAATGTTACACTTTTTTAAGCAGATTAGTGTATATTTGTGACGCGTGTATTAAGATACAGGCTGATTCATGATGGATGGGAGGAGGTGTGTATTTTTTATGAGGTATCGAAAATAAGTATGAAATTGAGCTCTAAAATAGACATTTCAGATCGTCTATACACAGTACATCGCGTTTGACAACATATTAAATGTGTTGTGGTAGGATGAAACAAATTCAATAATGGTGTTTTCATTTGTTTTCAAATTGAATTTATGTACAAGAAAATTAATCATTGGCCGTGCATTTTAGTAATGGAAAATCATTGACACGGGTGTAGTCTAATGTTCTAACCGTTTTTCCCAAAAGAATTAGGTGGCATTTTTCACCGACGGCGTTTACGATTTATTGCGTTATACTACGAAAGGAGCTCATAATATGCGACACAATTCTGATCCCACCACATGAAGCCCGTGACTTTCTATGAGTGTATATTTCGCTTTGGTGTTGAGCCTGATCATCGGGTTTAACATATTTTGAGGAATATCATACATTCTTTCCTGTAAGTTCGTTTCAGCAAACGAATCGTAGTATAATTGCGATGACAATTATTGTAAAATGCGAGAAACTTACTCGTAAATCCAATATAATTAACCTAAAGTAAATAAATTGTAAAGATTTATATACCATGCAACAAGTTTCACCACCACTATGGTATACTTAAAGAACAATTTTAATATAAAATTGTACTAAGAACCTTTTGAAATTATTATGTTATAAGCTTCGAAACTTTCTTTCCTTTAAAGGTAGATTTTACTGCTAAAAATGTTTGTGGTCAATTTATTAATAGTAAACAAATTTCATTATTTCTGTAAGTAGATTATACTTGCGGTTCCCAATCCATCCCCCTAGAGACAATAACAATTAAGAAAGTACGGCAACAAGTGCGCTTCGCTTTTCATTAACAATAGTGTGACGCCGAAAGTGTTATCACTAGTGTATCAAAACATTGATTAAAGGCCCCGATCGAAACTTTGTTATCGTCGTAAACACGCAGTATGGTGTGAACCTCGCCGTATCAGTTATTCGATTTGCGGTTGTTTGATGAAACCGATATCCTTTAGACCACACGCATTACCTCCGGCAAATGTGATGACGGCCGTGCGATGGCGTACTGATCGGTCGCTTTCGCGCAGTGGATCTGATATCCAATTATGTTCTAATTAATTTGCAGCAAATGTCTCCTGCCGCGCCGAGACCCCGTCAGCCGAGGCTGGCTGTCGGACGTTGACGGGCCAACAGCACGATGGGAAAATGAGGTGCACAACCTTGTGGCAGGTTTTGGATAGGACTTTGCTAGAGTGTGTGCTGGTCCGGGATTCGCTTCCACTAGTGGCGATGTATGCATGCCTTGTTCTGCCAGCCGACGGGTGGTGCTCAGCAGGTCGATGAAAATCAATTTCGCCTTTCCCGACCGATGTTGCGACTGGCTGGCAGTCGGAACCGAGAAGCAACGCAACGCTGATAAGAAGATTTTGGAAGAGCTCATCCTTGGTGGATGAAAAGGATGAAAAGCAACCGTAGAACCGGTGGCATAGAAGAAAACCTATCTTCACTGCAGGTGTAACTCTGCTGGTGCATCAGCTGTGCTCAAGATACCCGACAAGATGGTGAAGCTGTGCAATGCACGAGCCAAACGAAACTAGATACAACAAAATCAAAGTTTTAATACCGTGGTGTTTTACATTGGTATAGAGATGTTCTTCTGTTGCGCAACAAAGGAAAATGAATAGAATAGAATTTTTTGGTTTACTATTTGTGATCAATTTTCATTCATGTCTTACTATTTCAATTTTTAATTAACTCTGAAGGAAGGGATGTTGCTTAGGAAAATGTTTCACAGATTGTAGTTTTTTTTTTATTTACCTTTTTCTAAGTATTAAAAAAGTGGACATAACGCTCTTTTTATTTGCTCTATCATATCATTTATTGTCAAAGATGTCCACACAAAAAAACTCCACTTTAATTAACGAACTCCCTTATTGTCATCATATTGTCCCCTTTTAAATAGGTCAACCGTCAAACGCTTTAAAATGTCGCGCAAAAACTGACCGGCCAAACGGCACACGAACGGCTATGGCTTGATTATTAATCTCATTACCAGCAGAAGTGGACGCATTATTTTTTTTCCGTGGGGTTTTGTTGATTTATGTTACCGAAAAACGACATCGCAGGAAACAGCATCAACGACAAGAATGAGAGAAAAAAGAAAGACACTAAAACCTCGCATTTGTTGCGCATTTGTTGTGCCTTTCTAATCCATTCCCTTGCCGACGCGATCGCCTCGAGCAAGGATGGTTTTTGTTACTTGCTCTGTCGATGGTGGCTGCAACAGTTGCCAGCGGAACGGCGCACTTTATTTGCACGAGGCGATGGAAAGCAAGGCAAAATGAAGGATTTCTCCACTGTATGGATGTGCGTGTCTGAGGAGAGACGCAGTCAGTTGGTCACGACGCTTAATTTAATGCCTTTTTGTGCTTTATTTTACAGAGCGTCTTAATTTTTGGCGCGTGAGTTTGTTTATGCTCGTCATGAATGGATAATGAAATTAAATGAACAGATTCTTAGACAATTGCTGCGACTTTACTTGTTAGGACGGATTTACCAAACCCGTGAAATGTTTATTGAGTGTTAATTAAAGAAAATTGTTTGTTTAGTCAAGCAAATGTTGCTTTAAAAGTTCTTCGATGCAAGATAAAAAGGTGCTATAAAATATTATAGAAAATTGCTCTCTCTCTCTCTGGCTTAACGACCTACTCGGTCATGCCGGCCATCAAATGGCTTACTAGACTATTAGATACCACGTAGTTGCATAGTCAGTGCTCACTACGGGGGAACGGTCCGAATTGGATTTGAACCCGGTCCGGTCGTGTTAGGGACTTGCGCCGTTGCCAAATACTCCACCGGGCCGCCCCGGTCGAAAATTGCTATAAAATTAATTATTTGACTACACCTGATCGGGTTATTCGGTGGATGGATCATCCTTTAGTGATACATATGAGTACAGCAATAATCTTGTTGAAGTTTTGCAATAAATGTTAAATTACAAAACAATTTGTTTCGTTGATTAACTCATTATAATATGAGCAAACAAGAGATTCATTATAATAGCTATAAACGATACCTCTACTATTCTTTATAGTAGTTTGTTTCGAGGATTGCCTTTATACATACGTTTCATATAAATTTTAGTCCTTTCATCCTCGGTAATCGATTACCAACATATAAATATTCGATTTTCTACACTGCTGAAAAATATACTAGAATTGATTTGCAATTCTTTTTTTCAACCTAAAGAATTGTTTTTAATTATGTCACAAAAAAGTGAAAAGAATTGGAAACCTGTTGCACTCTTGCCGTTTGTACTTAAAAGTCACCGTATAATTTTCTTTTCACCCCTTTCAGAACAGATGACATTTTTTCGAGTCACCTTGTTCTCCAGGACTAGGCTAATGCTTCATCGTTTATTCCTTTATACCTTAGGACCGATTCCAGGTAATATTGCTTGCACGGGTTCCAGTATCCACCGAAAGCCACCACAAAGCCGACGGGTATGAAAATTTACAATTCCAGCGACCGTATTAGCTCGCCGTTGTGCACGCCTCGTGTGCCGTGTAGGCTAGTGTGTTGCAACAGCCCCCAACAAAACCAGCTGTTGATACGCAGACGTTGATAGAAAATGATGACGCTAGGGTATGATCACAACGCAAAAAATAAAAAAAAAACACCGGCAACCGAGCGAACTGGCAGGGCTCACCGTTACCCAGGGCAAAACAATAGAAATAAACATTAGGCCATAAATATGCGGCCATGATTAAGCAAAATGGAATGGATCATGAGAACGGGGAAACAAAAAGTGCAAAATAAAACTAACAACAGCAGCAACAACAATGGGGTAACATGAGGCGCACATGTTGAGCGTTGAGCAATTCACACCCGTAAAACCGTACAAGCAAAGAAGCCTGTCTTACGCCATACGGTTGGCGGACTCTGTGGAGCATCATGGCACAATCGTAGGAAGGATACGTTTTTGTGTGTGTGTGCTTGTTGTTGCTGTCCCTGAAGTCTTGGGTTCGCAGCGTAATCGGCCAAGCCAGCCAGGAAAGCCGAAGCGACAGGCCACGCGGTTTTGAGCGGTCTCTACTCGAGGATGATTAATTGTACGGCTTTTAGTTGTATGAGGTGGCTTTTCTTCTGCGCCATGCTTTCGCTATCGTGGGCGAAACAGGGTACAGCTGAAAGCACCCGTATAGGCCATGGGAGCTGAAACCTGTTTTTTATTTGTTGGTCTTCTGCTGTGGCTTCGTTTTGTCAATACTAGTAGATCAGCTGGGAGTCAGTGGTAAGCGTTGCTCCGGTGAATGAAGAAAAATCGTTTCACGTACTGGTGGGTTGTTGCTAGTGGACGGCAGGATAAAAAACGATCCTAGTAGCACACTGTAGCACAAAAGAGTTCGGGGCCTGAGCTGGGTCGATGATTAGAAGGAGATAATGAAAAAAAACTGTGACCACTAAGCGATTAAAGAATAAAGCCTGAGTCAGGGCTGAATACAATAAAAGACACGTTTAAATAAATGGAACAAAATTCATTTATTTTAATTTAATGTGGGTAATATGTTTGTTATGCATTTCACTCATTCACGATTTTATAAACCTAGTACAGTTCATAAGATATTTATATTTGTATACGAAACTTCATATTTTTAAGTAAAATATAAGAATGGGAGGTACATAAGAACGATGTTTTACAAAATTTTAAAGATTGAAATGTACCATACGAGAAAAAAAAAGTTAAAATCTTCTCTCGCTTTCTACATTATGATAAATTTTTTAATACATACTGTGAAATACTCCTCTAACGCGACTTATATCCGTATCCAATATTGACATTCTAAGGTGTCTGAAAGCTAGTTGTGCTTTGCACGAATTTTAAAAATTGTATAGCATGGAAATAAATAATAGATTATAGCATTGTTGTAGGTTGTTATGTGAAATGAATCAATTTTCGATTTAGCGCTACAATATGAGCAATTGTTTTTAAAATTAAAACATTTGATTTTTATTCTATTCTTCCGTAAAAATAACATTAATTTATCGTTGTCACCTGTTTGTTTGCTATAAAATCAAACGGTCCTATAAATATATATTGTATATATGCTATGAACTGTAAACTGTGAAAAATGTCTACTTTGCCCCCGGAATGTTTGGACCCAGTTTAATTACTTAATTTGCTCGATATGCAATTTTATTTTCACCACGCAACATCTGTGTCGATGCACATTTGGTATTTTATGCTATCGTTGCAATAAATAAAAAAAAGCTCCACAAAAGGGTGACAATAGTTTCCGACTACGCTGGCAAACAGCTGACAAATCGCATCCACTTCGGTTTGTCGGGACAAAATAATGTTTACGCTTTTGGAGCGGAAAATGTTTGTGTAGAATGCATTTTTTCTAACTCTCTCTCTCGCTCTGTTTTGTTACCATAAAATACCGAAACTTGTATTCTCTTGTTCTCTTTTTTCTTTGCCAAACACACCGCATGTTGCAGCTTTCGGAAGCATTTTCCCATTTGCTGTTGTAACGTGCATGCATGCAAACATCCGATTTGTGGTTGTGGGCCAAAACGAGGAACACATAACAATCTCATCAACATCCCCATCATCATCAACATCAACCGGAGAACCATCGGTTTGATCATCAGCAAATGTTGTCATCCATTTCCATGGATACGGTGCGGGTGGGCAAACAATAGCCGATGCAAGGCACGTGAGGAGCATTTTTGCTAGTAAAAGTGTTCGTTTGCGAGTGACTTCGTAGCAGCCAGTACGGCGCACATCCGGTGCGAAGGTTTGGTGAAAATTATTTTTTCATTCCCTTCCTCCCTTCCTTCCTTCCCTCTCACCATTCCCCTTCGTTCCTTCGTTTGTGGCAGCAATTTGCATCCAAGAATGTGCTGTAAGGCATCGCCGTCATGAACGTTGCATTTATGACGCGTTTTGCGCTGAAGTGATTTATTCTCTGCCCCATTTCACCGTTCAATGGCAAGCGTATGGGCAACAAAAAAAAAAAAAGAAATATAAAAAACTGATGCTTTCAAGAGAGAGCAAACCACACAGGAACTTCCGGTCGCTGCACATTTGTGTTCGTTTGTAGCAGTGCGCATTAACCCACTTGATCGTTATACCGAGCCCGGCTTATGCTTATGCTTTCTCGCGAGTTCTGATTCAACATATGCAACTTTGCGCATTTGCACCGCGATGATTTGTTATTCTGTACCCTTTTTGGCTACCCTTTGATATCACAGAGGTGGGTGATTTATCGGGTGCGAGTAAATTGATTGCACTTGTGGAAAGAAAATGGAGACATGTAAGAAAAATAGAAGCTGACCAAATTCGTGTTTGAATAATCTATTTTAGTTTCTTGTGATTTATACCAAAAATTCAAATTTGGAACATAATTTGAAACCCGAAATTTAAACCCTAGAATTGGTGGAATTTTTCGCAAGTTGTAATGAATTCCAATTACAAGAAAGCGGGCCACAAAACGCATAACGAATGCAGTGAATGCACTGGTAAAAATGGTAATGAACGGACATTCTTTTCCAGCCGCGTCTTCTGAACGCATCTTCTGAACGCTCTGAACGAATAAGGTTTGGCGCCATTCGGAAAGTGTTGACTGATTGCATCCTTGACCTCTGGACAGTACACCATAGTAACTTCTGCATCATTACGCTCGATGAAGGAGTTGGTGAAGTGTCTTCTTAAGATGGTGAAAGTAAATTTCGAGATTTTGGGGAAGAATTTCCGAAATAATTTGCTGGGCAGCAGAAGTACCAATCCAGCCGTCGTGTACGGTGTAATTTTGGTGGTACGGGTGTTATATTTTTGGTAAGAATGTTATGAATTTAAAGGCAATGCTGAGGATTTCTGGAGCTTCTGATTTTCTGAATTCGACAGGGGTGTTTTTTTTGTGGATTTCTTTATACAAGGAGAAAATCCTTTTTGAGGAGTGCGTAGCTATAGCACAACTCACTTTTGCCGTTCGTAGTATTTTGATCCTAGTTTCCTATAACTGGGAAAACCCCAAATTCAGATTAAAATCTAATTTCATCTGCCGAATTGGAGCAGCTCGAGTGGTTTGCTGTCGATACGATAAACCAATTACCATTCCACTTGTTGAATTACTAGAACAGTTACTCACGAATTGTTCATTCACCAATTTAATCCCTTTTTGTGTTTTCGAAACAATTCCAAAAGTAGTAAATTGATGGGCAAAATTAACCGCTTCTAAATTCTCTTATGTGTATAATAAACACACAACACAAAGTTGTTTACGATTACTTTCATTTTTAATCATTTATTGAATACTGTAACATCTCAATAAACGCATTTTTAAATGAAAATCCTTGATATCCTTCAAGTTTATTCGAAAAGAATAAAGGATTCCGTCCTCGGAGAAAACCGTAACTAAAGACTGCTAGCGCCACCTATTGTCGAGTAGCCGCACCATAAGTGTGCTATAAAACGCTTCATGTGCTGTCCCACCGCAATCAAAACGCCTTTCTCGTTCGCGTTGACTTTCACGTGAAGAAAAATCAAATTCTTTTTCCAAGAATTCGTTTTTCTGACATATTAAATCCCATTTGTGAATAAAATACTACAAAAAAAAAATACATTTGGGCCATGGCCACACAAGGTGTGACAATAAATTCTATAAATTTCCACCAAAACAAAACGTGTCATACGGGATCGGTGCTGAGTAATACAATCAAATGCAGTCTTTCACCACCCATTAGCATTATTGAATGTGATCAGATGTGTCATTAATCAACATCAAAGGGAGTTTTAATAATTTATCACCTTACGTCCGGAATTATCCTCTGCCCTGCTCGTATGTAACGGACGTGTGCCAAATAATTAATTTTTGCTCTTGCAATGAAAAGTGGTGCACAGTGAAGAGATCAAGTGCTATTTGAGGTGTTGATTTACTCTCTCTCTCTCTTTCTCTCTCTCTCTCTCTCTCTCTCTCTCTCTCTCTCTCTCTCTCTCTATCTATCTCTCTCTGTCTCTCTCTGTCTCTCTCTGTCTGGTTGGCAATCGATATTTCTACTGCTTTCCTAAGGTGCATTAATCCAACCGAACTCACCTGTAGACGCTCACTAATCTCGTCTTCCTTTTGGTTTTGTTTGGTTTTCCATTCGCAGCCTTCTTTCTGTCCGGAAATGCATCCATCGCGAAGTAATCTGGCCACCTTCGCACACACCACGTTCGGGATCAAACGGTTCCGGCCGCTGTAAGCCGATGTTTGCCACCGCGCACGTGCATCCTTTACGTCCACCCTGTGCATCGGGCTCCCCGTGAGCGTCTGGTGCATTTCAACCCCGCGGCAATCATTAACGGTGGAGCGACGGCCGAACGGAGGCGCACGCTCGCCTCGGAGTCGAGAAGATCAAAGGCGGCGACGGCCCACCGTGCGGTGAGCATGGCGAAGCACCACCGCATACCGACGCTGGCCGAAAACATCAACCGGTCGCCCCGGCTAAGCTATCTCGCCTCCCACTCCCAGTCGGCGTCCTTCATGAGCGAGGGTGGCGAAATAACGGAGCTGATGGCGCTGGACGAGTCGGAAAATCTGCTGCACGATCGGACGGCCTCGGTTCAGGTGATCAGTGGCAGTGGTGGTGGCGGCGGCGTACTGTGCGGTAGCTATGGCAGCTACGCCAGCGGAACCCTTGCCGGTCAGCTAACGCCGGGCGGGCGCATACTGGTGGGTGGGGGCATTAGTGCGGCCAACGGTGGCGCTGGTGCGGTGAACGCCGGTGGCATCAGCCCGGGCGTGGGCAGCTTTGGCGATGGTAGCGAACGGCTCGAGGAGCTCGGCATCGCGTTCAACGAGCATCTGATGTACGGTGCGGTCGGTGGCAAGCTGCTGACCAACTCGCCGGCGGTAACGATCGTCGAGATGGCCGGTGGCNAGCTACGCCAGCGGAACCCTTGCCGGTCAGCTAACGCCGGGCGGGCGCATACTGGTGGGTGGGGGCATTAGTGCGGCCAACGGTGGCGCTGGTGCGGTGAACGCCGGTGGCATCAGCCCGGGCGTGGGCAGCTTTGGCGATGGTAGCGAACGGCTCGAGGAGCTCGGCATCGCGTTCAACGAGCATCTGATGTACGGTGCGGTCGGTGGCAAGCTGCTGACCAACTCGCCTGCGGTAACGATCGTCGAGATGGCCGGTGGCGGTGGCCATGCGGCAATGAGGCAGAAAAACTTCAAGCGCAAGTCGATGGCCACCGCTGCCATGGTCGCGTCCGGCGAACAGACGTCCTTGAATGCTATCGGTAAGTTTGTGTGTATGAGTGTGTTTGTGTGAGGGAAAGTTCCCGATAGAGTTTCTCTCACCGTACGTACGGGATTTGCGGAGATTTCCGGTCCCGATTTCTCCCATTCCAGTGGGTTTGTTGTGGAGTGTTTGCCGAGCTTGTGCATTAAAGTGGGCCAATTTTCCGCCTTCTTGCAAACGCTAAAGAGCGAAATAACGAGCTGTTAGTGGTGCAGGTCTAAATGGAACTTCCATCCTCACGTTCTGCATGCGCACGCCACGGTCGGTTGAGGCAATCGAGTGTATGAATGGAAATCGGCTAGCCGAAAATTGGAAAGCTTCTCGTAACGCAGAAAGGGGATGCATTTGGCTTGAGACGAATGTGGAATGTGAATCAACTCGAATGCGTTTCGAAGTAGCTAATTGATTGTTGAAATTAAGTGTCACGTTTGACGCGGCATATTGAGACGTTGTGAGCGCAAACCTTCTATCCACACCAGAGTTGTACGATTCGTACCATAATTTGGCGAATAGTTAGGGAAAACCTTATTTTCCATTGCGTCATGGTAGGAAATCTTTTCAATCGATCACATCCCGTAAAAAAAAAAGTTAATTTATAGGCAAAACAATCACCACTTCCCGATGCCAACCAGCGTCACGGTTTGGGACGCTTTTTATCGATTTGAATAAATCCTTCACTCCGGTCAAGTAAACACACCGAGCGAACAACGGACGGTGCAAAGTTTGCGGCCGTTTCGCTGCCATGCTGAAATTGAAAGTAAACAAAAATAGCACCGGTTCCGGTGGGCGACAATATTTTTTTCCGTTCTGGAGGCTTGCTATGTATATTTTTTTGTTTTCGTATTATTCTGCCTGCCACGAAACTGTGTACGGACGAGAGCAAAAACTCTACCGAAAAAATAAAAGAAAGGTACCCATTGAAAGGTTGCAAAGTGATAACGAAAGTGGAGAAGTTTTCGGGGGAGGTTTTGAATATGAAACACAAACAGCAGTGGGTGTGTTCTTTCGATCGATGGGCAAACTTCCCCAGTGAGGAAAATGGGATGAAAAAATGGATGTTTTTTTTTTTTGTTCAATTAATACATAAATCTCTAACCTAGTGCAGGGTTTTAAGAGAAGAAATAGTGCATTTGCAACTTTTTCTAGATTTTTTACAAGTTGAAGTAGAATGTGTAGATTGAAAACTGGATTCTTTTCTTGAGTTTTGGAGCTTTTGCAAGCTTCTGTCTGAAGTTTCTTTCAGATAAGTGTTATATGTCACTTGTGGAGTTATAAAGTTAAATCCGTAGTGTAAAATTAATTTCAAATTAATTACTTAGAAAGACTTAGAAAATGAAAAAGATTCCTTAATTAATTCAAAAACTTTTGTTTGTTTTCATTAATTTCACCTTTGGTCGAGCTTTTAGGGGAAAGCTTTCTTAACTTAGACCTTTTCAAAGCTCGCTAAGTTAACGCATGTGTCAAGTGGGAAAGCTTTGCACATTCTAGTTCAACCTATTCTCGACAAATTCCAGTTCAAATTGGAAAGTACCCAGAAATCAATCGAATTTAGCCATTTTATCCCGGCAAACCCTGTATCTCGAATATTCTGCGTAGATGCTGCAGCATTGTGATGAGCTCGAATGTTTTATTTATTGTAAAAGCCCTCATACGAACCCAATGTGTTTAGTCATGCGTGTGTGTGTGTGTGTGTGAGCATAGTATAATTTATGTATAGAAGCTACATCGCGTTAATGAATTTGTCTCTTTGCAAAAAGCTCCTTTTGCGCCATGGAGGTTAGTCCTAAGTGCATTCTAAAATATTTAACACAAAGTGACTTCGGATCTTAACCTTCGCTTAATAAATAAACGCACCGTAGCAGTCGAAACTGCCGGGCCGAGCCGACATGCGTCTAATCACAACGGTTTTCCATGCTTCTTTCCATCCTGCATCCTGTTCAACGCCGTTGGCTGCACGATGGGGACCTGTTGCTTCCGGTGTGACAACGTCGTCGTATCTGCAGGGCTGCAGCTTTCGGTCGACCGGGGTGGCCCGCAGGAATGGGGCGAAGCGACCCGCAGCTACGTGAAGGCCCAGCGACGCCACGCCGGACGTGCGACCTTCCAGGGCCAGGTGTACAACTTCCTCGAGCGTCCGGCCGGCTACAAGTGCTTTGTGTACCACGTCTCTGTGTAAGTATACCTTAGCATTTTGTCAATTAAATGCGATGAAGTGTGTTTGCTGGACGCGTGTCGATTCTCGGGTTTGTTGTAATGGAACTAAAAAAAATCAATTAAATCCCACTACTGTGAACATGAATGGGGAAATTTTCCCAATAAATCAATTGTGCGTACTAGTGGGTGTATCAAATATATCCCCAACCAAGGAAAAAAAAGGAAGGGTCCCATATACTATCCATGCATTCATAACCCAGTTCCTAGCCAGGCCCGACATTGACTCGTATCGTTTTCAATTGCTTCAACACATGGGACATATGAATTGTAATTGTAGGAACGGTTTGGTCCTGCCCTTTGTCTCGCTGGCGCTGGCCCCGTATCAATGTGCATTTTATCGATTGGTTTAAATATTTACCAAAAACCCGCCCCACACGTGGAACATGCTGGTCACAGCAGTGCGTGTTTGTGTGTGTGCATGTGCTCGTGAGGACTTGCTGCACACAGTAACGTCGATTGCAGGGCAAGCTATCAACCCTTGCCAAGGATGCGAACGAACCTTCTCGCTTCGAGTGCATGTACGGCTACCCGAACAGCGAAAGTAAAATGTGTACCTTTCCCGGAAAAGCGTTCAAGCGTGGCACATGGCGGACACATCGAGTGCTGTAATAATAATCTAACCGTAGCACTACACTAGCCGGTCAATCGTACAGGCAAAGAACAGAACGTTCCGAACCGTACCGAGCAGCTTCGGTATATCACCAGTTGAATCTGTGTATGCGAACTCGAACCCCCCCCCCCGCCCCCCCCCCGAGCCCTAAGGTCCCACCTCAGCGTTTTGTTCATGTACACATTTTCCTTAATTACCGGGCGATAGCTTTGCCGTACCGCTTCGGGTTGCAATGGCTTCGTTGCATTTATTTGCAATACCGCTGACCCCGATATTGGTATCGGTTTGCCATTGAAGGCCAAGTGCAATATTGGCAAAACTGCTGGTGGTTGAGCTTGCTTTCCGTAGCTTTGATTGCAGCTCGATCGATCGCTCGTTCTCTGTTTCGCACTCACGCTTGCTCTTGTCTGGTCTACTCCTTTAGGCACATAATCTTCATTTTTTCTTAAGCATTCGAATGGTTCCATTAATTAAATAGAGCTATTTGCTTAAGCCAACTACCGGCCAAGCCAATCTTTCAATCTAAGACAGTGTGAGGTTATTTACGTGTATGAAATTTTATGCTCGTGTAAGGCTGCCTTACCTTAATTTTAAAGAGCTTTAATACACTACCAAGGAATGAGAAAGTGGATACCATTTCTAGATGCTTTTCAAGTATGCAGAGGTAGTTGTGCTATATTTTCTACTTTCAAGATTCTACATCAAAAAGCTTTCTCAAATATCATACCATTAATGGTAGAATGTTTTTGTGATCCTTGAGAACGAAATGTACAGAATTGGTTTACAGAAGTTTCTGTACTCTTTTTAGTTTTAAGTAAGATACATAGAATATAATGAAATATGTCTTCAAGGACTTTGAATTTTAGAAGAATTCTGTGTTATACAATTAACTCGTGATCGTATAACGAAACACACCTGCAAGGCTTCGGTGAGCTGATCATGCCATTAAAATGACACCAGACTACTCTGCTCTCAAAAATGTTTTTATGGAATTCACATGGACAGAGTAGAATTGGTTAACTCAAATTGACAGGAAGTGATAAAAAAATATCGAAATAATGGTTGATAATGGACAGCTTACAACCTTGAGACATTTGAAAGACTCCTGTAGCAAACCAAGACGAGTGGCTGCTGCGTTTCATAAGTAATAAATTAAATTAAAAAAATGTAGAATTTATTATTTTTCCTGAACTCTGAAAAAAAATCTTATTACTTTCGCGGTGATGGATCAAACTCTAGCATTTTACCACAAAACACTTGAAACCTTGCTCACGAAGAGTTCCTAGATTTACAATCTACTTCAACTTCAAATTATTCCAGTAATGCTTCTTATGTTCTTAGTTGAGCTGAAAACCCTGTAATTTTCAGTTCAGATTCTGGCTTTATTAAAATCAAAATAATCCATTACTCACTAAAAATTTGAACGCGACATATCCCTTTGACGTATCGATACAATCAACCATGACCTCTTTCATCCATCGCAAGACTTGAAGACACATTAGAATGCACAAGTCAAACTGAAAGCGTCACAGGACTGTTCAACAGCAAAGGCATATGGAAGTGGACGTTTTTTTCTTGATTGCCGTAGTGTTTGAAAGGATTGTTGTTTTTCTTGTGTTTATCACCTGCCCCAAAAACCAGAACCATCCCAGAGAACCTGATTTGGTATAGTTTTAAATAAAAAAAAAATGGAAAGAAAATGAAACATGCATCACGGAAAAGCAAAACAGCAAACAGATTCGGTGCCCCACTGTAATGCCGGGTAACGGAAATGTATCCTGTTCGGTTTCCGGCACTCCGGTGCCCAGTGTTTTTGTTTGGGAAGGTAAAAAACGCTTGGCTTCTACGTTTTGAGTGGTACCAACGGTTGGAAGGCAAACGGTAAGAGAAAGGGAGAAAAGGGGAGAAGCAGGACAGGTGGAAGAAAAAGGTAGTAATTGGGTCACATGGATATGAATAATTGTCACGCCAACCTTCTCGAACCGAACCACGAACCAGCACGAAGAAATGGCATCAACGGGTAAATGGGTGGAGCGAGGGTAGGAGAGATGGGGGTGGAAATGATGGAAGAAAAAAAAAACAAAGTTTGGAGGCTTTTATTTCTGTTTCATTTTTATGATGGCCAATGTTTTCTTTATTATCTGACTTACCGAAAACAAAACAAAAAACAAAACGCACCACACCCACCCACACAAACACACACACACACACACATCCAAAAAGCGAAGGTTTGGCACGGTACGGGTTTCGGGGCTAAATGGTTTATGCTTCGGGAAATGGGATGTCTCGTAATGTGGCACCATAAAAAGCAAACATCAACGCGGTTTGTCGCGCAGGTGACGGTGTTTTCGGTGATTCCGACGAGTTTTTGTTGTGGTTGTTGTTGTTATTCTGAAATAAATTTCCGCACCATTGAAGGTACAGGGAGAGAGGAGAAGGAATCAGTGATTAAAGGTTTGGAGGGAACAGGTAGACATTTTGTAGCAAAGCGTGAATGGAGGAGAAATTATAGCAAGAAGGCATCTGTGGTATCTTTCGAATTGCTTTGTTCTGGTGTAACCTTCTTTACCACAAGGTTAAGTTCAAGTGAAGCTTTGATTCTAATACTCGTCGATTATTCGGTCATGTTCGATTCGACAGTATGCCGGTTAATCGATATCCACGGATGATCGGTCATGTATACGTTTGTACTGGTAATATTTCAAGCTAGAGAAGGAAAGTTAACTTACTAATATTTTTATATAAAAAATAGACGATTTGATATGCACAATTCATTCGAAACAGGTTTTGGCTGCTCTTAAAACAATGCTTATTATAATTTCGATGATAGATCTTTCGAACATGTACGATGCTCTGGTTTAAAAAATTGCCATAATTCTCCTCGAACTTTGCTGAAAAATGTATATTTATTTATTTTGCATAAAATTTTACAAAAAAACCAATTGTTTTAACCACCTTATATACATCACAAAGGTACAAAACAGAAATGTAAATGTCATTTTTAGAGTGACGGATAATCCGTCTACCAGCCAAAATGGCCCCGGATTATCGATGTTCCATTATAGTAAATAATTAAATCGAAATAAATAATTGATATAAAATGTTTTGAACCTTTTTTGTGTTTATGAACGTGTCAATTTAAAACAATAATTTGCGCCATAAATTAACTTCTCTGCTAGATACATATAAATCATTAACAAATCATTTCCAATTTTGTTTCCATGTCTCCATACCGTTAAGCCATTGTTGGAAGGAACGTTTTTCCTTGTGCTTATTTGCTACCTGTGTTTTCCATTTAAAAAAAAAGTCCCTTCCCCGAAATAAGCACATAAAGCCATGCCCATCATACGTGCGAGATTTATTCGTTTGATCAATAATTCCTTCATTCGTCACATGCAAATTAATTCTGCTGAAATATGCTAAGCGAGGGAGACTGTACGGCAGACAGTACAAACAACAAAAACTGCATTTGCTTGGCACAGCCGTAACGGTCGCCGGGAAAGCAATTTAAATTATGCAACCTAGGCAGACGTGCGTTTCATGCGTAAAGCATCCCAGCCGGCGTACGCGTAATGTGTGTGCTTGAGCGTTGGCGTACCATACCGTACCGGATGCAATATTGGATTAATTACATTAATCGCTGTTTAATGAACGCCTGTTGAGAAATGGTAAATATTTTAGCATCGGTCTTCTCCGGGGGACAGCTTTTAAATCCTTACCGGGGCGAGCCTTTTTGCCGTATCTTTGGTTGGATTTTATACATCGATGCATCCACACAGTACACGGTAACGGCAAGCGAACGCAACCGGTAGTGGAATTAATTTCAACATAAAATTAAATGACACCTCGATCGTACCATGGTGTTGGTCAGCACCATTCGGACACGTCCCGGATAAGTGCAATCGTGCTGCTGATGTAATTTTAAGCTGGAATTCATCGTGCCATGGAATCAGTTTAGCAGTGCAGAGTCGTGTTTGGAACCGTGGTGATCGATTGTACCGTCGCTGTAGCACTTTCACGCAATGAATCTCAATTAATGGTGCCAGTTAGAGCGAATTATGGCGTACGTGGGCTGTACGGCGCTGGGTTTGTCATTGAAGTTGTCGCCCAATTGAACAAATGGGCAATTTCAACAAGCGTTCTTTCAAACAGTGCGAAACGAGATACTTAGAGGAGAGGTATCTCTTTAGTTTAAAATGTATTTCAATCAGTTTGTAATCTATTATCTTGTTTAATGAATTGGTAAATCGCGTTAGTTCCCGGAGAGGTAACTTTAGAGAGCAAAGAGTGGTATTAATTTCTTAATTATAATTGAACAATTTTTCAGATAAAGAGATAAATGAAGTTGAATACTGTTTAAATTATTTATTTTGTATATTAATTTATTGCGAACGGACAAATCAATACTATTAATTATATATCAACCAATTTTTAATTTAAAATGACATTTTGAAAATGTTCCAATTTAATTTAATTGAAATGTAATGAAATCTTCCTTGATGATGTTTGCTATCATAACAATGGAGTAAATATACTCTCATTTCAATATATTTGATAGTTTTCCATTGAAAAACACGAAAATGATGCTTTTTGATAAATTTTTTGATAAATATATGTATTAATTAATATCCATTCATTCCATCTGCCCCTATTTATCACAACTTCATAAAAAAAAATCACTCAAATACAATAGCTACCTGTACGAGAACGATGTTGATCAAGATATGGTACAATTTTCCACCCAAATTGTATACACCGGACATCGGCCTGTACACAATGGAATGCAAAACGCTTGTTAAGTGATTACCACCGAATAGATCGCATCATTAATGCAATAGTTTGCATATCGCACATCACCGGTTCAGCAAAGTTGTTGAAACAATCTTTCATTTCCGGCTTGCCGGTCTCGGGCCGTCCCTCTGATGCATAATTCCAATTCCCTCGCTTCCCGAAAGCTAATCACGTTGACAATGCGATCGAAATCAATCCACACTCGCAACCCCGTTCTCTTTCATTTCCCTTTTGTCAAAGAATATTTCTCTCTCTCTCTCTCTCTCTCTCTCTCTCTCTCTTTCTCTGTCTCTCGTTTGCACGCTACAGGCGGAACAGTTCACCGGTATGCTGCTGGCATACATTGTGGCTGGTAATGGTTTTTGCTGATATGATTCCTTCCGGTTCGTTTCCGGCCAAGCATTCGGACCGATCGGCAGCAGTGCGCCACCCGCAACCAGCTGGTCGGCTGGTTTGTGTGGTTGCTGTCGCCTTAGAGACTTCGGCTGTCGATGGGTCCCTCTGTGTGGTGGGAAGCAACATTGGTTTGGCAGCTTCCAGGGTTGCTCTCGCGACCCGATGGAATGGACGGTCCGGTGCGTGGGGTTTTATCGGTATATTTCCACGACGGTCGAAACCGTGCCGGTATCGTGCCAGTGATCATCATTTTATTATGATGAGCTTTTCCCCGGATGGGTCGAAACGGGACGGATGAGGTTCGGTGCCGGCCGCACCACCAGCACGATGGAGGCGCCCAGTTGCTGTTCGGTTGCAGTGGTTTAATGCTTGTTTTATGATGATTTCAAATTTCCCATACATCTATTGGCGAGATAAGAGAGAAGAGAGGTAGAGTGTGTCTCGTGGAGAGGAAGAGGAGAAGGAGATGGACGGAGGGTGACGATATGTCTATGATGCGTGGGTTGTTTTGGGGTTTTTCGGGATGGACGGTACTGTGTCGGACGTCTGGTCTGACCTGGTGTGGTTTTGTCATCATCATTGGCTGCTCGGTTCGTTTGGCGGTAAGCTGGCTGGTGGTCGGTGTGGACCAAACGGTTGGCATTTAGTCGCACGGTTCGGTTTCGCAAACCGTGTGTCCATGGTCGGTGGTTTAGCCCACTGTTTTGGGTATGTCATGACCTGCCAATAGCGAATTGCATCGTTGGTATTCGGATGGGTTGATATGTGCACAAAACATTACTGCAAAGCAAGCGAATTGATACGTTGTAAAGTGACCTAATTAATCAAATACACTGGGAAGGATGGGTTTGTTTCTGTTTCTACAATTTCCATACCATAAATTATGATTAATTCAAAAAACATTTTTTTGTTCAAAATTTCATATTAAAAGCACCACTTGGGCTGTGATAATTAAACGGAAAACATAGCTTTTATAAGCCTCAATAGACCTGCACAAATGCACTCACCCCCCCCCCCCCCCACACGCATTACACAAAAGTGCATTCATCGTTTGGATGCATTCTCGTGTTTATGCCAAATTAGCGTCTAATTTTAGCCGCTGACCGTTACCGTGGTTGAGCGTTGTATGTGTGCGGTCATTTAATCCAGTTTTTGCATTCATCGGCTGTTGGATGAAGGATAGGGTGACGTGCTGCTGTTTCTGTTTCCACCCAAAAGGGCTATTGATGGGATTTGAGCGTTCCGGCGAAATATGGATGGACGATGGATGGATGAAAGAACTGGAAGCCAGAGTAATTGCAGGCAGGTCGGTGCAGCATAACGATAGTTATAGTTAAGGGTTTTATGTTTGCATACGAGTGGAAACGTACATGTTTGGTTTATTGGGAAGCGTTTATTAGCAGGAAAACTCCCATTGAGGATCGGTTTGGTTTTGCTGTTTTTTGTAGGTTTGGTTTGAAAACATTATTAAAATAATTATCTAAACATACATGTTCCATGATAAATGGTCTGATTTGTATTTCGTGCGGGATGTGTTTTCAAAGTATTCCCATTCATTGTTGAATGCTTTTTAAGCGTTCGAAAACCTAACACGCAACCATCTACTGCGAACGCACTAAAGTTTGTTGTAAATGTTTTACGATCGGTGACCCTCGAGTAGTCGAAACAGTGGGTATAAACCGAGCAGCAGGTTGGGCTGCAATTTTGATTAATACCATTTTGCTGCGTGTTACAGCACTTTTTAACAGCTTCACAATAAATGTATGTAATGATAACATTTACGCCTCGTAAAAAATCCCATTTTGAAGTTGCTGTTGTGCTTTGGTGCGGTTCATTGCGTACACGAGGTTGCGAGTGTCGCTTGAATGAATTTAGTGACAATGTCACACAATCCGCAATCGGAACGCATCACAAAATAAGTATCCATTTTCACTTAAGGAAGGACAAATGGGCCAATTGGCGGTATTTTGTTGTTTTTGTTATTGATTGTTGGGAAGAAAGAAGGAAGCAAAGTAAGCGGTTTGAGCCAAGTGAAGCTTACAGTTAGTGACCTAAATGTAAGGCTGTATTTTATAGTTAGAAAACTTCTGATCGATAAAAAAAGATTTGTTGTGAAATTCAAATGCAAAATGAAACTACATGAGCGCATTGAGTTTTCCATTTTCGTTAAAAGACTTATAATTATGCGCAACCGTGTACAAAAAACTTTGTAAAAATCACAAGCATATTCGGTAAAATATTTTTGTAGTCCCCCGCATAGGTGTCGCTGCTACCATCGGCACAACCTTTGCACACTGGTAGGGCTAGTGGTCAAGCAATGATAAACAATAAAAGTAATGGTGATTTTTTAACATTTTGGTTAATGTTTTCCTGGATGTTTAAAACATACTTTATTCTTTAAATCTGCGCATGATTGTAGTAAACGTATTTTGTACGTTTACGTATACAATTATTAGGTAGAATGCAAAATAATACTTTAATATCGATAAAGTCATTAAAACAGCTAAAATGTAAATAATTGAGAATCGTTAATTTTGTTTATTCGATTTAAGATCAAAATGAATTAAAGATCAATATAAAATATAAGAATGAATTTATTTAAAAAACTGAAAATAATTTGCGCCGTGATATAAATATCTTCTTCTACGTGGTAAAATTAGTCTAATACGGCCTGTTCCGTTCTAACATACTTAAAAAAAAAAATAAATAAATATCTTCTTCGCTTTACGACCTGGCCGTTCTTTATGAAAAAAAAAAAAAGAAATAAATATCTTTAAGTTTTATTATTTTTAAACGCATTTTCAAAATTAGCAAAATTCCCCTGTGAAATAATTTTGGTGAAAAATCATCTACATTTTATTACATTTTGACACCTTACATGATCGCACTCTTCGATCTATGGGCAGAATCTGTACAAAAATCTTTTAGCACATATTCTTTTATTCTCTACAATATTTTTCTCTATTTATCCTCCTGTGTATTTAAAGATGAATTGCGTTAAAAAGATAGTAATCTAGTAAAAAGAAAGTGGTCTTATAGTCATGGTACGAACTGTAAGCCAAACTGCATAGCAATGTATACAAATTATGCTTTAAATATAGTGGCAAATACTTAAAAAAAAGCAAGGATTAGCTCATTTTGCAAAGCGCTTTTACCTTTACAGGTTTATTAGCAAATTCTGTGTAAGCTCCTTCTCTCTGTTCTCATTTTTTCTACCTTGTCAAAGTATCATACCCCGATTCGTCATTGAGATGCAGTGCCTCATAATGCGTTGTAACCGATCCGCGCGGTACTGTGGAGTGTAAAATGTTCGATGATGTTGTTAAGAGCGCAGCTCCCAGTGAGCCGCTAAGCACGGGCAAACGATGATGCTAGCTTCGCCGAGCTTAATGAGATTATCGCGTCGAGGTGCTTGGTCAAGTGGATCGAGCTTTCAGGCACCTTGACAGTTTTCCATCACAAAGAAAAAAGAGACCCAATTTTTCACTTAATATTAGTCCGCTTTGCTAATGTTTTATCTTTTGCGTAAAGAATTCCCACCAACCACAGGGGCCGCCAGTGAGTGAGTGAAGCACATTTCGTGGTCGATCGTGCATAAAATATGTTGATCCGCTCGTGCCAATGATCGAACTGGACTGGCCTTCCTTTGCTTGTCCGCTCTATACGGTACGGTACGCGGTGCGATGGAAATGAATATTTATGAATGAAGGAAACTTTGCGCGGAAGCTAGTTAGTCGTGAAACGGTCAGGTTTCATTCGCGGAATAGTTACGAGGGTAAAAATCTTGTTGCAGTCTTTTTCCCGTTTTGTAGTTAATTCCGTAAAACGTCGTCACGTACCTTCAATACCAACTAAGAGACTATTTCCAGTGGGAAACAAACTGGAGTAATAATATTTCCATTATGTTTGTTACATTAATTATTTGTTACAAACAGAAAAGATCTCTTTATGTTTCGATAGAATTTAACCCCAAGAAGTTAATGAAAATATTTACACTCTTATAAACACTTACGTAAAATTCCTTGCCAATGTGTCATCAGGTTCAAGGAGGAAGTAACACGCACCGCAGTTCCGGTTGTGCTAATTTAAGTAGCACAGCAGAAGAAATAGTGACAAGCCATAGTAACAGTGCGTCCTGCAGATGCAATAAAATGTTATAATTTATAAGATGGCGGGGCACTTTGGGGCAAGATATCTTACCCAAGGAGCCTTCAATGAGCTCTCATGAGGTTTAGGACGCTTTATTGCTACGCTTTAGTAGAAGAATGCTCAACGCAACGTTGTCTGGTATGGGGTTGTGATTGTGACAGGTTTGGTTTTTCTGGTGACGATTGAAACAATTTATGGGACGAAGCGTTGTTTGGTTAGATAATGATGTTATCGTTCACTGAATGCCATTTTTGTTGTATGATCAATTGGAAGGATTTATCTAATTAAATCGTATGTTATCACTTAAAAATTTAAATTCATTTACTAATTAAACATTTTTTCATTTTCAGGTAAGTGCCCAAATTCCGAATATCCGATGCACTCTAATTGTTTATATACAGTGAGTATGTATTTGTGTAATACTAGCATATGAATTAAAACAAAAAGTTTTACATTTTCACATAACTTTTTAGACATAAAACTGGTATTCTTAATGAAGAAAAAATTTAATTCAGCAAGAGCTACGCAATGCACATTGTGAGTGGGTCATAACAAGTGCGAAGAAATGAAACACAGGTAAGTATAGGAATTGCGTGACGGACTATCGAGACCGGGTTGTGGGCCAGTGGGTCGATTTTGGGAAATCCAGTATGCTCATTCTCGTTCGCTCCGTTACGCCAGCTAAAGAGAAAAAGAGAATTACTCATACCCTCCTGAGAGTAACTCCAAGCGCTCCGGCATCACAGCTGTGGTACTATGAGCGACCGAGAGAACTCACAAGACCAGACCGGAATATGGAACCGGTTTGGAGCGCTGTCGCCAGCGATTGATGGGGGGCAAAACCGAATGACGAGCAGTGACGAAGAGTTCTTACAGGTGTCAGCATCGGGTAGTTGAACCTTTTATGACGTCAAACGAAATGTTTTCATTTGCGGGTGAGCTAATTCGTGGTTGGGTTTCTGCTCGAGTGTGTGTGTGGAATGCATTAAACTGCTAGATTGCAACGAGCTCATTTTAACCGCTTTCGAATTTAGTTAGAGATGAAAATAATTTACTTCGAATTTAGTTAGAGATAAAAATAAATCCAAATGTTTATTTGGAATGTGTAAATTTGTTTGAGATATGTTAATTCCAAACAATAAACCAATACAAATATTACCCTAGACTGTATTTATTTACTTTATTTACTATTCTCTGTTTGGTTTTTAATTTCAAAATTTCGATAAATTTGTTTCTCATTTATTAAAATGTTTGGGGAAATCGTTTGTCGCCGCGAGTAGCCGATCTGCACTAATGCTAATACCTTCGGTCATGGTCCGTTCCGGGAAGAACATAAGCACCGGAAGCAACAGGGCACACATTAATGTTTCTGCATTATTTATCCATCGAAACTGCAGCGTCGGAAAAAAGGGTAACCAACCGGTACCGCTGCTCAGTAACGCGCTCGTACCACTCAGACACGAACAAGGATATATTGTAGCGTACGCTCACCAATCGTGAGTACCCCTTACCGGATTGAGTGCCGTCACTGCGAGTACGCAGCGTATTGTGAAACCTGCGAAAAAAAGGGGAAATTGAGTGCCCGGTGTTCCCAGTTTGTTCCCAGTGCTCTCGTCCAATCGTCAACAGTTGGTCGCAAGCATTCAACCACGATCATGCGGGTCCGGGATCCGGTTTAACGCGCTGCACCGTTTGCTAAGCTAGTGTGGCTGTGCTATATTGTCCAACGGTCCATCCGGTTCCGGTGCTTCTGCAAAGGGCACCAAACACACCAATAAAGCATCGACCAACCAGGACAGGTGTTGGTGGTGACAAAAACATTTATCAATTGCAAAAAAACGCAACAGTCCACCCCCCCGGAGCCACGAGCCAGTGAAGTGTGGTGGTGAAAGTGTCCAGATCGATCGGTGTTTTTTTGTTTTATGTTTGGCTTTCGTAGTTTAGTGAATGTGAATAACGAATTGTTTTACATCTTCTGTTGTGCGTCGGCATATGGCCTAACGTAGAGCAGGCGTCGGAGTGGAGTGCAAATTCAACTGCAAGATTTAGCTGTCAGCTTCGTTAGTGTAATTTCAGTTTTACTGTGTGCTTTGCAATTGCGAAAAATCGTTTGCACGTTGCGTTCGAATTGACGCAGCCGAAAGCCGAGCAAATTCCAGGGAATCCACTACACAACTGTCACCATAATCATCGATCGAAAGTTGGCGGTAAACAACGTCATAAAACATGGAAGAAAAATAGTATAAATCATATCCCATGCCTCTAGTATACAAACTGTAGTACACGACGAGGGCGAGACGGAGTAAACTAACTTGAGCGAACAAAAAGTTGAAGCAAATTGTTTGTGTGTTTGTGTGTGTGTGTGGGAGTGGGCTGCATAACAGAGCACATCAAGTCCACAAGCAGTCGACTTTAGAGCCGCGTTACACGTGCGGTGATTTACGTTGCCTTTGTGTGCAACCGACGATGATGCCCGTGCCTCATTGGTGGGCTTCTTAGGCTTTTACGAAATATTGTGCGTGACGTGCAGGAACTCTTCCTCCTCTCCTTCCCAGCCATTCCCTGCCTGTGCCGAGTGCCTGTGGGTTAAGAATCCGGCATAGGAAATCAATTCCACCGAACGAGGTGTCGTTACGTTTCCTGACCTGACGTGTTAAGTTACAACTCGAGCTCGGGAAAAGTTGAATAGCCGGAAGGCACTGCGGCACTGAACGGTGTGTTGAATATTTGCTCCAGCATTCTGTAGCGCGTCAATGTCTTGAAAATGCAGCGTGCAGAAATCACGTTACGCAGTCGTAAGCTAGGGGGGAGAAAAAAGTTTTTTCTATTCAAATTTCCAATTCTCCTTTTGACTGGAATGCTTTAAAAAAATCAAGTTGCTCGTTTGATTGCTGGAGTTTGGATCTCTTTTTCTTTTTGTACATTTCCTTTCCAGCTTGCACAAATTTCACCCGTTACGGCTGATTCCCAGAAGTCTGAAACAATGGAGACTCCATGGTATTGTAGAACAGTTTGTTAGCATTCGTCCCTCGGCCGTATGGAATGGTTCTTGCTCATTGTTGACTTTAGCAACCGAAGCACGGTGAAGTTAACCATTTTTGCTTGCCTTTTATCGCGTAGCCTGTAAAAGCGCGTTCGATTCTGGCTGCTTGTGATCTGCGTGCGAATGGCAGCAGGCTGCGATATTCCGAGCAATGATTAGCCCAATGGTAGTATGCCAGCCTGCCATGATCGACGGTACGTCTTGCTGTTTCGAAACAACGAATGTATTCGGCGGTTGATTGGCGGCCATGAGAACAAAAGAATAAAATCACCCACAACATCACAAAAAAAAAACACGCCAACGATAGCATCCATGTGTGTGATTTGCCCAAAATTTAGTAAATTCGATGCATGTGCTGCAGCATTAGTGCATGAATGGCGAAAAAAAAGTAGCAAATTTTCCCGCTCTTGGCGACTCTGGTGAACGAACCGTCACGATTTTTTTTCCTTTTCTTCTGCGAAATTCGAGATCGAATTTCGACCACACGCAGCTGGGGAAGTCAATGCTGCTGGTGTGTGTGTTAATTCCGTACGGCGAACGAGCTGTTTTAGACATTGTTTCCACCATACCAAAGTGTAGCAATACAGGAAGTGTTGGAGAGAAATGAAAAAAATAAAAAGCTACTCAAAACAGGGTTTGAGCGAGCAAAAAACAACATCTTTCACACAAAACGAAACAACACTGCACGCACACAGACAAACAAAACAAAACAAAAAAAAAACGATGGACAAAAGCGGACGAGATCGGCAAACGCAAACAGTGAGATCGTGTGCGTAGCCGTTTGCTTCTGCTACTGTCCTATCCAACTCTCTTGGTGCTTCTGTGTGTGTGTGGGTGTTTCCGTGTCCGTGAAACACAAACGAAACGAAGAGTTAAGGGATGGCTTACATACGGCGTAACGGCGTGATATGATGCAGTTTGCAGTGCAGTGCAAACGCTCTGTGTGTGGTGCTGGTGTACTAATGTGTTGCGGTTTTGTTGATTGCTTTGTTTTTTCATGCTGTACTCACAGGGTCATCGATTGAATAATGTAGCAAAGCAGGAGAAAAAAAAGGAAAGAAATAGAATGTGCTCAACGCAGCAGTGAAGCCGTTTTGTGTTGTGTGTTGTGTGGAAAAATCGTGGAAAATCGTTGTTCGCGGTAAAATATTCTACCACACAGCAAAGCGACGACTGTGGCGACGAGCTGAATGGCGATTTATGGTAAAACCGCGAAAATGCAAAAGTGTAGGTGTACGGGCAGGTTTTTACAAATAAGCCACCAAGTAACGAAGCAATTCGAAAGTGGGTTAGAAGGTGGAGAAACGAAACGATCGAGCAAGGTAAGGTGATGGGTACCGTCTATATATATATGGCGCTGTTACGGGGTTTTCGGTATTCACGGTTTGTCTCGGTTGTCTCGCGTGTCTTAAACTTTTTTTGTTTTTGTCTCGAGAGTATAAAACCTACTTCTACCAACAAAGGATGTACATAAAAGCATCGTTTAACCAAGCCTTCTTATCTTGCCGCGTAAAGGTAACACGGTTAAAAACCCAACCACCAGTTGAAAGTATCCCTCTTGTCGTTTGGCTTTGATAGCAATTTTCGCTTCATTAGGCACCGGAGTTCATCTAGGTTCGCTTAAGGTGAACTATGGGTGTGGGCGCGTGTAAGGTAGGCATTTTAGGACACATAAATTTTCATCCCCGGAGGGTGGTAGGTGTTTTGTACGCCTCACCAAGCGCAAGGTAAACGATCGTCTGTCGCGTAACATGTGGTTTTTTTTTCGAAGCAGAAGAAGCTGCTGAGTAACGGCCCAATTATTCAGTGGCGTTGTGGTGAATGTGGCGTACACCGTACGTGTTTTGAATGCGATAAGACTTGCCGTACCGACGCGTGCTTTCGTGTGGAGATTTTGGTTTCCAAGCTTGTGTTTCGCTTCGGGGGGTTTTTAAGTGTTGTTTAGTTGATTAACATTTGCTATCTGCCACTGTTAGCGACTTGAGTGATCAGGTGGAAATGGTGTATACATTTCATGGATTGTTTTCTTTTTCTCTTTTTGTTTGTCAAAAGGGTTAATCAAAAGGGAAACATAGGTAAATTAATTTTATATTTTAATTTAACTAAATATAATATTATTTGTGACAACCGAGATGATCGACAGCGAGACCTCGGCGAATAACTTTGACACACCATTAACTGCTGCAATATTCGACAGTTTTCTCTCTCTTTCTCTATGAACTTTTCTTAAGATTCTTATTAATAATGTTGAATTAGCAATTTAAAAAACTTATTTTCTTTACACAAAAATTACTGTAGGCAGAACATTAAAAGCCCTTACCAAAAAAATATCTGACAAAGACATGCTTACAGCTTGTATCTTGGTTTTAATTAGCAGCCGACGTGTTGTCGCTTGTGCAACGCATTTTTGCTACAGCCAAACAAATGGGTTTGTCGGACATCCGTACGACAAGCACCGAAATTGGTCGCTCACACAGCAGCGCCCACCGGTGGGCGAGATCGATCGCACCGATAGCGAAAGCACCGTTCGGAACCGGTTCTTGCTTAATTCACTCCAATCGTCCTTACGTCAGGCTGGCCGGCTGGCCTAGATGGTCTTCATGGCACTCATGTGCCATTAGTGGGCGAACATCGTCCACAGCGCAGCGATGACAGGCAGTCCGTCACGAGCGGACAAAAAACGGACAAATCTGTTTCCTCCTTCCCTCTTTTGTCTTCTTATAAATCCACCCGCTGTGCCCTTTCCTGTCATCTTTTTGTCACCCGTTGTACCAAACAGTCAACGCTGCACTTACGGTAGCAGCAAGACCACGACCACTGCTCGTGTGATGGGTGTGAACGGGTCCGCACGTCGGGATTCCAGCATTTGTACACTGGCACTGGTTTGACGTGGTTGTGATTTGCTGAAACCGGAACACTAACTTCGGCCCCGGCACGACACGACTTACCGTGAACGACCGTGCGCCTCCATCACGAGCCGTAGACATGGCGTACGTCAAACAACGGTCACCCCGTTTATGGTTACCGGTTTCATTTGTCAGCAGACTGCCGTTACACCACCTTCCCCTTTCACTTTCCCTCCTCCTTCTTCTTCCCTCCTTTCTTAGCCACGTGTAGGCCAGTGGTACACTAATGGAAAATCAATTCCATAGCTTCCTACTGCGTCTGGTCGCCTGCAATGGTCGAAGACTTTGTGAACCTTAGCTTTTTTTGTTGCCTTTCCTTTTTCCGATCGTTTGAGACGGTAATTTTCTACCGTTGCACTGTACGGAGGACACGGTTGAGCGTTGCGTTTTTGTTTCTTTCTATTCATTTTTTCTAGCGTAAAAAATAGCTTAAGTGAGGTAGGTTGTACTCGCCGTTACGATTATGTCCCACTCGTTACGCTAGTAACGAGTATGCTTTTTTGTTGTTTTTGAATGATTGTTTGATTTTACTTAATTTTTTTGTAACCACCAAACACGACCAGCCAACAAAAAAAAAAAAAAAACAATTTAATTACAATGTTATCACAATGTTTTTTTTTTTAAATGGAAATGAGCAAACACAAAACACTCAATAGAAAGGTATAAAAAGGGTGTATTTTTTTTTGTTTCTTTCTTTACACCGAAAGATAAAAATGTAATTGTGTTGTAAATATGCAACCGTGTTGCCAATAATACATCTTAAGCATGCTACATTCACCTGCCTTCAAAGTGGACGAGTTCGGCAAAGAAGTATGAAAATCAATAATGTCACTTTTAATTAAGGCAACGGCGAATCGGTAGCAAACCTGTTGACCTGTTTTGTGGCAAACAGTAGGAAACAGAAACATACATTTTGTTTTAAAAGGGAACATACTTTTTAATGGAAAAAGAAATTCAACTCGCAAAACATAAATGATAACTCTTGCACAGCACTGAAAACTTTGATGCGAAAACTGGCTGCCATCGTTGTCGTACTTTCAAGCTTTGTTCCCCTTTGTTGGCGAATGTAATGTCCTGAAGTTGTGATGAAATAAGTTGGCACACCAGACATAACGACAATGCGCTCATTCAGTACCGGTGGGAAAACACAAAATTCATTTCAAACCGTGGACACATCCCAGTTCGATAAACGTATTATGTTTTACGTTTTCGATTCACTTGTACTTGTACCGTCATTAAGGTGGACAGCCGTCGGCGGTCGGGTGTTGAATGTACGGATTTTAAGCTGCTACTTCAGGTCTCATCGTACCCGACAAAGCACAGAAAAAAAGCAAGTCAAACTCGAGAGCATAAGTTTTCGATATTTGCTCTTTCACTGTTGCTGGTACAGCAATTGTAAAACGATGACAGGCTGGAGTGGGCACCGTTGCCACGGTTCGAGTTTCCCGATCAAGGGTGCAAAACGGGGATTTGCGATCGATGGTTCTAATGTTCCATAGATGGCAAACGAACCTGTGGTTTCTGCGTGTGGTTTGTGGTGATTGTGGTGATATTGTCATGTTTCATTGTTGTACGGGCTACGGATTCGGGGCAAATGAAACGCCCGTTTGATAGTGCTGGCAGAACATATACCGGTTTGTTTTACCGTACGGATATGGAAGTGTTGTTGATGGAACTATGGAAGAAAAATGTAAACCATTCTGTGCGTTTGTTGTTGAAATCATGCTAAAAGTGGTGTTTTGTGTCAAACGAATCGCATAGGTTTTGTTTATGTATATTGAAAACATTTATCGCTACATCTACGCTAACCTAAAACACAACTAAGTAACTTGAGAACTGATAAAGATCCGAACTACCAACACATAGCTGTTGAAGAAATATTTGTTGAACATTTGTAGGGATTTTGAGTTAGTGTGGATAGGAGGGAACCAATTTCTGTATATCTTCAAGTTGAAGTGGAAATCTTAGTAATAGATATGGAATCCTATCTAATATCTGGACCTTTTTTTCTGAATGAAATTAATTATGTGCAAAGTGTTCTGAACAGATACAGAAGACCATGTCGGAAAGCTTCAAAATAAAGGAAAGCTTTGCTCAGAATTGGTTTATAGATGGCGATTATTTTTCAATTCCTCCCAGTATACCAATAATGGTACATCAAAAGGAAGGAAGTATCTTATTGATACACCATTCTTTCGATCAAAAAAGTGGTAATCTTGAAAGGGTATAATATTAACTCTTATCAACTTCGTATAAACTCAAATGCGAGTTCCTGTTCAAATACATTAATTCTCTAATATCCTTTTGCTGGTATCCAGAGCTCCAAGTATCGATGAAAAACTTTTGGTTTGCCAGACGCAAGATCTGCACATATTCCACTGATTCTCATTATTTGAGATCCTGGAGCACAGTTCTACAACATAATAGTGTATTATATCTGTCAATCAATTGCTGGGTGTCATAGAGATATTCCAGGACACTCCAATGTTATACAATTCCAAAACCCTATAGCTCTAAACCCCATGAGTGAACATTCAATGAGAAATTCCCCTGAAAATGGTGGACCTAATCCATATCTATTTCGAAATATTCCAGTTCAACTTGAACAGAATCTAGAAATGGGTTCAACATTGTCACTTCAATTCTAAAACGTCCGCTATGACGCGCGGTACTTGCTTAAAGCTAACTAAATCTAAATTAAAAACCTACAATTGTTACAGTTTTGCGCGATCGGACCGTAACGCACCAAACTTATCGCATTGCCACGTCTGTTTTGATTATTATTTATAACACGTCCCTGCTGACGAATGTTTAGCGGACGTCAATTATGCCGTGGCAGGAACAATAACACACACACACACACTATAAAAACCCATATTAATTTCCTTCCACTTGCGTGGATCTCAACACATGTACCCGCTTGTGTGTGTGTGTGTGTGTGTGTGTGTGTGTGTGTGTGTGTGTGTGTGTGTGTGTGTGTGTGTGTGTGTGTGTGAGCATGTGTTTTGTAAAACGAAAATGGTTTTCCACCAGCTGAGCTGGGCCAGCTAATGGATTGCACCATGATAGCGTGCGTTTTTGTTTTGTTTTGTTGTTCCGGCAAATTCACCAACCCAGCCCCACAGGAGACTGGAGTTCTGCAGAAGGAGAAGAAAGAAAGAAAAAACTGCGCCAACCTTGCACCACACACTGGGTCTGGGGTTTTTTTGTTGTTGTTGTTGTGTGCCGTTGTTGTTGCTGTTCTTGCCTTTTATTCGTTATCCTTTTCAATTCCCGCTCGTCATCACACTCGTGCTGCGTCGAGGGTCACGTTCATTGTCAAAGCGATCGCTGCGGCCTGTTCCTCGGAGCTCGGGATTTTCACCCTCCCCACAAGGGTGTGAGTATCAGCCGACGGTGTCCACACATAAACTATCCGCTATTCAGCCATCATCATCAACGTCGTTTCCACCGTTTGTCGATGAGGCGCCTGTGTGTGTGACTATTTTTTTTTGTATGTGTGATCCGCTTGTGTGCACGTGGGGCGCAACATGTGTTCGATTTTCCCACGGTTTTCCCACACATCCACACACACACGTTAATCATCCGTTGCTCTTACCCTTGCTTTTCAGTTTGTTGCCTGCGTAGGCTTGTCGATGTGTGTGTGTGTGTGTATCGTTGCTGGGGAAAAATGAGAGGAAAGGGGGGAAAGGGGTGGTGGGATGGGAAACGTGTTTCCCACAACAATCAACCTCAACACGGTGTCGAGCGTCGTTCGTTGGTTGCTTTACGCCAACGGTACGCGTTCGCAGCGCAAGTGTCGAGAGCAGCATTTTCTGTACTCATCAAAGCAATATAATTCTTTACCATTTTTTTCTCTCTCTCTCTCTCTCTCTCTCTGCCCCCCTCCCACCCCCACCCCATTTTCCAAGCTTGTTCAGCTGCACCTTGCATCCCCCGTTGTACGGTACCCGTTTTTTCCCACCTTGTCATCATCATCATCCATTTCCACCGAAATGACTGATGACGACGATGATGGGAAAAGGAAAAGTTTATTATTGATTGTTTAACGGTTGATTTATTGGGGAGGGAAAAGTTTCGAGCGCACCAGCGCGGCTCGGTTCAGCGAGGGGCCGGGGTGCCAGCAACGCAGGCAGGAACTCGCCTTCCCGTGTACGGCCCAGGTGAAAATGTCGAACGGCGTTCGACGGCGCGAGATAAACGATGGCAACGATGGTGGAAAGCTTAAGCGGCCTCACCACCGACTGGGGCTGGTGAGCCTTTTGCTATTACACTCGCCATTCGGCCATTTCGGGCTGGAAAAAGGCATTTGGCTGTACAATTTTTATAACATTCTTGTCAGTTTCAGTTTCGGAAACGCGCCCTGTACCGAACAGAACGCTATGGAATGTTGCAGTCTGCGCTGTACCAAGCGCTCTTTTGAAGCATTTGCTTCGCCACGGGCAAACCGGGCTGCCGGTTTTTGTGAGGGCCCGGTAAACGATCTTTATTAAATTCCCATCTTCCAAAGGAGAAGATTGAATTATGTTTATTAAATTGTCACCGAGCGAGTTTGTGCCAAACCAGCAGTACCGATTTGGGTGGGAAAGTTGTATAAATAAGCTCTTCTTCTGTGTTTGGTTGGATGTGACGCGCGGTTTTATTAGTGGTATCCAGATATAATTTATTTACAGTTTATTTTGAGTTACAGTGCTTTATGGTTGATCCTCTCGCTTCCGCGGTTCCTGATCGTCTGCTTTTTGTGTATTAGCGCTTTCTTTTATACGTGTTTTTTTTCTTCTAGTGAGTGTTAGTAGAGATGGGTACGCTCGTACCTGCGGCTCTCTTGTAGTGATGGGCAAAGTGCCAAGGTCACTACAGATGAAAATGTGGAAGCAATAGGGAACGATCGTGAGCATCTTACGCACGCCGGTGATAGAAGATTTATGTTTTTTTTTTCGTGTCTAAAGAGCAATCGTGTCACCGTGTGTGTGTGCGGGGTTCCTCAACCACAACGTGAAGCTTAGTACGTAAGCAGCGTGCATAATATATATGGCAGATAAATTCAACGCAAAATCGCAAAACCATTGCAAATGGATTTGCCGCTAAATCTGTTTCGTAAGTAGATTCATATTGTTTCCTTCCGGACTTGTTCGCGTCTGCTTTCGGAACGGAAATAAAAGTTTGAAAAAGCAACTTGTACCAGCGACCGCTGGTTTCCCGTTCTTTTCCCCTCCCATGGTGGGTCACGGTGGAGCACACTGGAACAAATTAGCTGGCACCGACCACCGTTTCGTTAGGACAATAATTTTCCTTTTTGCTCCGCGCACACGGCACCACGGAATACAAAATTAGCAAAATCGGCAAACAACGCACAGCGTTTGCTTAAGACGGCTGGCAACAGAAGGGGCTAACGCCGCACCGGTTTAGTTTAGCTCCGAACCGAATTGTGTTTCGTGCAATGTTCAGCATGAAAACTTCATTAATATGATAATGGAGCTGTCCGGCTGGAGCTGAATTGGAAAAAGTGTGTTTCCCTTATTTTCTTGGTTTGGTTTGGTTTTGTAAACTGCGAAGTAAATCACAGGCCCGCCACTCCACACAGGAGGTGGATTGTGATTTAATGTGTCCTTAGAAGATGTTTGTGAGAAAGGCTGTGCTGGCGTGGGAGGTTGGAGGTTCCGGTTCGTTAGCAAATTTTAATCACCCAACTAATCGCGCTACACAACGCACGCGAACGTGACAACGTGGTGCGAAGGAGCACGGTGGTATCAGTTGCTTCCAACATGAAAATCTTTCGAAAAACAGAAACATTCTTTGAATTGCCAGTATTATAGAGAGGATACTTTCTTCCCGCGCACTGTACATCGGGACTTTCATCGGGATGGGAACCTGTGAAAACCTGCAAGCACGCGGAATGTTGGTTAGTTTTCCGTTTTGAACGTTTCCTGCTGGTGTTTCTTGCAGCAACGTGGAGTGGAGAACAAAAAACAAAAAAAAAACATTCCTTCTCCAACAATACCAACCGCAGGAGTGGTTGAATGCCGGTACGGTGAAGTGTTTAGTTCCGTAAGCTTGGTGCTAAACATCGGTCCCGCCAACGTCCGAGCAGCGGTGCGAAGTTTGGGGCGAAAATCGGACCGTTGTGGTTGTTGTTAGCATCGTTTGGTATCGCTCATTTTCGCATTTTCTTTTCCTCCTTCCCAGCACGGTGCGAGTGTTTGTCGTACCCAAACTCGGAACCCTTAGATTGGCCCATAAACCTCGTAATCCCATAATCTTCTATCAGATTTGTTGCCCTAGCTGCCACGGTGGGTGCGTGACGTGCGACTGGTCAAAAAGCTTAGCTTACTAGATGGGAGTAATGTTAGGGTGAAGCCTTTGGAAACAAATCACCACTTAACGTTTTTATTTATCACTTCAAAATACTTCAATAATCCTTGATGTATCTTACCTATTAACTTGAAAGGTTATCATTAGGTTAAATCATTTATTTCATAAAAATAATATAATAAATAAAAATACTGTAAAAATTACATAAAAATAAAAACTAATAACAATAAAAATCAAAAGTAGAATAAATAATAACACTTGTAATGAAAAAGAAAACAGAAAATAAGCATTTAAATGAATAAACGGTGATAAGTAAACGTTTAGAAAAGTGAAGTCAACCAGAGAACAAAAGGAATGAATGGAAAGATAAATTCAAAATAGATTAAATCTATGAACACAGGCAAGAATTTGATCATTAATGCTATTTCGCATAAATAAGCTCATTTTTATATACACCTTGGGACAATTTATTTAGCCTAAACATCCATGAAGTGATTGAATCATCGATAGATTAAATTAACATTTTCGTAGTTTCATATTTTTGAAAGCTGATTTATTTTTTTACCATCTCACGATGCACGATCGCATGTGCGAACACCAATCTTGGTTGGCTTCCTATTTTGCCATGCGACAGTTTGCGATAAGAGACCCTCTCGGTCTCGGAAGTACGCCGCGTAAGCCGGGTCCGACAGATTTGTCCGACACGCCTTGCAGTGGTTGTGAAGCTCATTGGAAATCATTTTAACGCATGACAGCTAGCGAAGTAGCTGCAGCACTGAGCTTACGTGTACGAGCAGATTTAGGATCTTTAATGTGTTTCTGGTTCCTTACAGGCCTTACTACGTTGCTGGAGTGGGAATATTTCTTTGCTGAAGGCGATTTTTATGAGATATTTTCAATAAAATCGCTTCGGAAAACAAAAACCCAAATAATTTGCCATGCTCCACCATTCTGTCAGTTCTGTCTGATATGAGTACAGAATCGTACTGCTCCATTTGCCGCAGCAGCCACTGTTTTGCCGAGGAACCTAAAACTCCCAAACCACAATCCGAATAACAGAAATGAGATAAAACCCCGCTCTTGGTCTGCATTCCATCTCCATGCAATCACTCGCTGTTGGTGGATCTACAATGTCTACACCGCGAATGGAATGCTGGTTGTGCTAGCGAATTAGTGTGCAGGTTTAGGGGTTTGACGGGCAGTCAACTGAGATTTAATTGCCCGCTGCTGTCGGTCGTCAAAAGCAAAAACAAAGGCTCCCGGCACACCGAATGCTGTTTGTTTGATTTATAATTACATTAGCAAGAAGTCGTTATTCTTGCGGCGACCGTTTCAAATTTCACTGTCTGCCTGGTCCCGGTCGGGGTCGGGATTTCTTGCAAACATAAAAAAAACCATTTTACAGGGGTGGGTGTGGGTTTATTTCGATTTTTTTATCGGTATTTCGAGTAAACTTTTCATTTGTGTGTGTGTGTTGATGTATGTGTTTGTTATTTTGAAGGGAAAATAAATATGAACATGTTTTATTCCCAAAAACCTCCCCCCCCCCCCATGGGGTGGTCCCCGAAATGCCCGTTTGATAAACAATGTCACCGAATACATCGCTCAAGGGCCGGAGCAGCAGCAACAGCATGTGTTTTTTCTTCATTTTCGTGTCGCCAGGATTAACAACGACCTAAACATATAATCCCCCCCCCACCCACCGTGTATCTTAAGTTGCGAATGACACAACAAAAACAAAAAACCCTCCGAGCTTTGTATAGCTACATTTTCCGGCACCGGGTACCGGGCTCGTACTCACTGGTCCCATCAGCATATCAATGAGGACGTCTAACGATGGCTTCCAGGACTTAAGGGCTCTTCCAGAGTGGGAAGGGCCGGATAAACAAAAAAAAAAAGTGCAATGCTTGATGAGTAAAGTAATTACATCCGGAAGACAGATCTTTCGCCCGTGTGGTGAGGGATGAGCTTGTGTGTGTGTGTGTGTCCCATCTTCCTGGGATGGCTTATTTTTCTTTTTGTGTTCTGTCCTCCATCCCACAAACACTCATGCACACCTGTTGCATTAGGATGTTTGAGGGGGTGATGGAGGGGGGGAGGGGGGGTGGAGGGTGACTCCTACCCATCCCCGGAAGCTGTTGGGCCAAATAGCCATGAAAACATTCATCGTAAATGCCGAACCGACCGGGAAGGAATGGCAGAAGCAGGACTGAAGCTCTGCTGCTACTGCCGAGTGAGGTTTACCTCCGCACGAAAGGCGCCATTTTCAAGGATTTGTTCTTGCTCAGGGTTTTATGGCACTATTAAGCGCTACAGGCAGTTACAGCGGTCGGGCGAATCCATCAACAGTCATTTGGCCATTAAAATTAATGCAATAATTTCGCCCGGAGGTTGGGCCAGGCGAGCTAGCTCGGGCAGGATCAACCACGTTCGTGTTGGGTTGTGTACATATTTCAAACGAGCGCACTTGATTTCACGGGAAATAATTACGCATTGAGCGTTTTTCAAATGCTACACACTCGATTAGCCAAATGGGCGGGAAAAATAATATAATCCATGTGTTTTGTGCTTTTATAAAGAAATTTATTTATTGTACTATTGATTATTACTTATATTTACTTATATTTTGTTTAGAAAACTATCGAACTTGTCAACTTTTACGTTATGGATCGAAAATGATTTCAATCACACTTTTATTCTTCACATTAATAATCGTTGTAAATATAAATTCGTTTGTTTCTTTGTTCCGAAGTTTTGCGATGTAACATAAGGCACTAACTTTGTAACTTCTCAACCCTGCTGTAAGTCCTCTTTTCTCACGTATGTTCTCACTACAGGAACAAAGGCTTTTCGCTCAAAACTGACGGTGGCAAATTTAAACACACAACAAATCAAAACCGAGCAGTATATTTCTAGCTCTAGTGCGTTTCCCCTTAAGAAATCCACGCCGCGTGTGCTACATCGTAACTGTTTGACTTTTACTGCCGATAGAAGGGGGCGTATGAATGCCATACGAAAAAAAAGTCCATTCCCACTGACCAACTGGCTAGAATTTCCATTCATTTTGCCCTCCACCGTTTTGCACTCGTTGTCCCGATTACGAGCAGCTTGTTTTATGCTCGGATAAACAACACGTCCAAACGCGAGCGAGCAAACTGTGCCGGCGGTACCTGGAAGGAAAAACTTCCTCAAACCACCACCGAACGCGAACGAGCGGCAAGCGAAACCCGTGTAAATAATTTACGAGCCGTAACGAAGCCGCTAACGCCGTGCGCCGCTTCAATGGAATCAGTTTTACTCCCGGTCAGTTCTTACTGGTACGCCACTGTTCCGGAGATTCCCCGTTTGGTGAGCGGGGGGAAAAAAAGGATTTTACTCCCTAGTTCTGGGTGTATGTGTTCCCAACCCTTAGGCCAGTGCCTGTGACTAATGTAGCAAAGCTGTTGTACTCGAAGAAAGAAAACGAAGGAAGAGTTGAAAGACGTACAACAGCACCCGGATCCGACGAATCGTCTCTCTATTCTTTTGGCGAACACAAAGAACCACAATCTGGCGCGGGGTCTTGTTTTCCGCTCGATGAATTTTTCTTCATAATGCGGAAAGTCTATGGAAGGGTGGTTTTTTTTCGCACAGAATTGGAATACACGGAAAGACCTGTAAGGCCAACCAGCTGCGACTCATTGCTGTTTAGTGCCTGTGGTAGTTGCTGTGGAGTTTATCATAATAAATCCTGGTGTGGATGTACAAAATATTTGGGCTGAATTTGTTCATACATTTTGGTGCTGGATTAAAGTAACATGGTGTAAAAAAGGCTTGGTTGATAGTTTCGAAGTTAGCCAACAGATGGCGCCACTGCTGAGTGACATGAGTGAATAACTTTGACAGCTGCAAAATATTCTTAGTAATATTGACACAAGTAAAATAAACAAACATTTTTAAAACAATTCCTACCTGCCTATATGCAAGCAAATATTGCCTCCATACAGCACACGGAAGTATCCTTTAGTGGAGCAATCAAAGCTTGTTACACTGTGAATATTGGGGACAGATATTAAAGTCCGCATTCTAAATAGTTCAGCAGCATGACGTAAACGAGGATTAGCAATGACATTGGGGTAGTTGTTCGCGATGGCGAACATGATTTATTCAGTGAATTGAATTACCGACGCCACATCGGTGCCATATTGGTGCGTTGTTTTTGTCGGTCTATGCGCAAGATACCATCGTAAAGACAGCGAATTCGTTGGCTTCAATTTGTCAGCAAGCGTACGATGGGGGATGACGAAAGGAATTTAGTTACTCAATGAGGGATATCGTATCAAAAGCAGCAGAAAAGGGAAAGATTTATCGTATAATATATTGAATTAATATTTCCCGTATTGCATTACGTCCATAATGTGGGTACGCAAAAAATGCGAATTAATAAAGCTCCACATCGTACAGCGAAGCCTCTCGAACCTGCAATGGTAAAACGATAGCTGTTAAAATTTTGCTAACGAGCATTCTTTCCTGTTTTCACATAGAAGAAAAAAAAACTCCCCTCTAGACCTGTCACCATTAAGCTCCGTTGCGTTTCGAGCTGGACTAAGTCTACTCAATTATTCATAAACCTAAACAAAGCTCACGGGCGAAACCGGCACCGTTTCGTTCCACGTTCAATATTTACATTTAATTCGTCATGAATGGTGAATTCGACCGAAACATCTGTCAGCCATCGGCAAATTCAACTGGAGACCGGCAAAGGAGAGCACAGAGTAGCAGCATTAACGAGCACACATGTTTCCATGTTAAATATTATTCCTTTCCATTGAGGAGCGTTTTACGAGCGTTTTGAGTGGATGAAAAATAATTAAACATGAGTGGCGCACCAAGTGTTAGTACTCACCATGCATGTGGATATTGTTTCGAACGCAAACCTTCATGCGTAGAACAGTTACAATTCTACATTAGCTGATGGAAAAAAAATGTTTGTATGAAGAGGTTTTTATTGTAGTAAAGAAAGTTGAAACTTTAATTTCAAATGAAATACTTGGATACCAAATTTGAAATTTGACATCTCTACTTTCTGAATCTTGTGCAAATTATAATGAGCTCTCGATAAATCTTGGTTCACTGACACATCTGTCAATTACTTGAAAGGACTTCAAAGATGTGCGTTTAGAAAGCTTGATCAAGAGCTTGAGAAAGGAGTAAATGTTCCACCTTAACTTGAAGAGTATCCAGAAATTATTTCCAATTCCAAATTTATCGTGCAAACTCAAAATTCATCACAAATATGTACAACGATTATTATTCGTATGAGTCGCATAGAACCATGTTTAATTCAATTGTCTTGTCATGTGATTAATTGAGCTCAGTTATTCATTTGTCTAAATTAAACTACCGCAAAGACTTACCCGATAAATCCTATTGAAAACTGTAGACAATTCGACACTTCCCCATTACTGTGAATGAAACTTTATTGAATTGAATTGATTCAATTTATATCAATACTTTTCCCCGAAAACGAATGATTGAATTCATGCCTACTAAGCCAGCTACCGACATAACCTGAATCAATAAATCGAGTTGCATTTAAGGTACAGCTCGATTGAAAACCTATTTGCAGCAGTTTCTCCGTTCCGTATCTTTATCTTGTGGCTAAAAGCTTCCTGCTTTCGTCTCTTGAATTGCAATCAAGTGTAGTGAACAGGGCCGTGATAGACAAAACCGAAAAACACATGCACCCATGCGAAATCCGAATGCAACGATAGGAATGCATTGGAAAATGTGGGTGAAACATACATCTCCACTCAGTTCGTTTCGGGTACCGCATAAAGAGTACACTATCTCGTACCAAGCAGTGTAGAAATGTTTAACACACTCTTGCAAGCGCTGTGTGACCTTGCTAGTGTGCAGTTGACAAATTGCATACCGCATATCCTTACGGTGGGCTGTTTGGGGAGCGAATGGTACCTTCAACCATCCCCCTTAAACTTCGACCTTCGGTTCAAAGTCGATCCACTTTTCATCCATTTATACCATGTCATCTCAAATGGAGTGAAACCTTTGTACCAGGTAGATGCATTCGAATTTATCGAACGAGCAAAGCACACGTACAAATGTGTTATCTGCCGTACGAATGGGAACGGTGCTGATGCAATTTGGGTGGTGGCAGGCGGTCATGCGGGAAGATGGAAACGAATTCGTCGTATACTATTTTTAGCCACTAGCTAAAACGAGACGATTTCCCGCTACAGATAAGCAGGTTAAAGAAAAGGGTTCTGACGAAGCAGGAGAATAGTTCACCGGCAGGTAGAGCTCATCCGTAACCATCCTCAAAGCGTGTAGTGTACAGCGCACGTAATGGGGTCCTTTTGCTTGGTGATGAAAAACACTAACACTGATGGCAGTGCAGTATCTGCTTAAAGAGGGAACGATTTTACACACCATGTCAACCGTGAAGTGGTTGACGATGTCTGCCATCCCGATGTCTACCATCCGTGTTCAGATCTGCTTCGTAGAGCAAAGCTCACCTTACGCCACATACGCTGACAATGGGGTTTTGCAAGGAGAAGAAGCAGAAGCAGAAAGCGAACCAGAGCAGGGTGGCACTGGGTAGTATAACGAGCAGATCTGAAGCTTTCGTGACGACCCTTTTTGGCTCGTGCTGGTAGTCTACGGTAGCATGTGTAAGTCCCGTCGCTCGTGTGTCGACGGCGAGGAGCCAGTATGTATGCTAAATTACAAACGGTACGAGCGCAACGAGCCCCGGTTTGTTTACCGACCGAAGTCGACAAATATTTATCTTCCCGTATTTGAAACCGTTTCCCACCGTTACGTACGAAAGCGCTCCTTCGGGTGGGTTGTTGCCGGGTGACGTGGTTTTGGTCGAGGTAAGGGCTACGACGGTCTTTCTTCCTGTGTAAGCTTCACCCCATTGACGAAGCTACTAAACAAGCGTTGCACAGTGGTTCGGCGAATGAGACGACTCCTCCGCCCTGGCAGAGTCCTGAATGGCTTAAGGGATGCAAAAATTGCAAAAACGACCCACTCGATCCGGCAAGGGTCGACCCGCACGGTAGCATGAATACGGGTTTTTAGTCATAAAATCATTAGCTAGCTCATTTGGATGCTGAACCAATGGGAAGGGGGGGACGGTTTTGTTTATTTTCTCCTCCTGTCCGCCGGTGGGGCTGGCCAATATGCGAGTGACTAAATAAAATAAAGAAGCTAGAAAACACTAAAACACACACAAACACACACCTTATTCCAGATAACACCCTACGAAAGGGATTGTTCAGGTGTGAAAATCCCGTCCCACCTTCGTCTTTAAGCACCTTGGCAATTGCTCTGTTTATGGCGCGTGCTGTGAGTCGCTCGGTTTTGGTGAGGAGGGGTGCGTGTACGTGGGTGGGTGGGACAAAAGGTACGGATATGATTATTTATGCCCTGCACTAAGCAAACATTTTTGTGTAAACAAAATGGGAACGCTTATGGCATGATCTATAGCCAAGGTGTTTACAGCAAAGCTGTAAGTATATGACAGGAAATAATTCAGCTCGTATGCGTACCGTACCTTCGCCACGGTTATGCATGTCAATGAAGAGAAGCGCACCGGGTTTGTTTCTTCATACAAAGGGAATATTTGTTGGGTAATGATAATAAAAGCAAAATTGAACTCCAAACATTTTTTTTTTACATCAACAACAATAATATACAGCGCACACGATCACTAAATATATTGTTCTAACGAAAAACAAGATACAAAACTAAAGCTACCAAAATGTTCCTACCTTTTCTCAAATTTACCTGCGAATGTGCGTTTACCGTCTGTGATGCGTTGTATGTGGCCTAACGTTGGTCGCCTAGATGTGTGGTGCGTGATAAAAATCAACTACCGGTTAGTGGCAGCGTTTAAATAATTAATTAAATTACTCACGTAATAAGAAATAATGTTATTACTTGGACTTCGTCCCGGCCGGAATCACCACTCCCGGTGGACCTATAATACCCTCATCAGCAGGTACTGAAGACACCTGGGCAGGAAAAATAAGGGACACGTGTGGCTGCCTTGTTGCTTTTGTTTGCTTTTAGCGGGCTCTGGCCAAAGACATTGCTCATGGTAATTTATTTTACTATGCGAATGTGTGTCGAATTTCGCAAAAAGTAGTTATGACAATAAAATTTTTTTGTCATAGTATAGTTGACAAATTTTACATAATATATTTTAGTATAAAATTTAAACAGAATTTAAATCTACTTCTTTTTAAAGCAAGAAATAATTCTGGTTTTTAAAATGTGTTCTGTACAGTACTAAAATACATAAGAACAGTACTACTAAATAAACTAAATATATTTATTCTAAAATTATCAAACATAGTTGATGTGTGTCGTTAAAAACAGATCTTAAATTTAACACACTTCCTGTAGCTGAATCAGCCCGAGTGCTTCATAATTGAGTGACAGAAACTTGCTGAAATATCGTAGTAGTAAAACTGCACAACAGTGCGAGAAACTGTGCCATGCCGTGGAAAACAAAAATAACCCAAAATAAATATTAGTATATATCAACCCAGCTCAACTCAACCTCCCTCCCAGTCCGGCTTTGCAACGGAAAACGATTTTCACCGCGGGGAATAATTAATGAACTGTCGCTCGGTGGTGGCAGTTTTATTTTACGACGAATGTTCGGACCATCTTCATGGCTTCGCAGTGGGAAACACGTTGCTGCTAATGTTTTGAGCAAAGCAAACCGAACAGCCGAACGGTGGAAGAGTTTTAATGCATTTCGTGCGCTTCGGCACACGAAGTTAGTGCGGGAATGGGATTCTGCTCACACATGGTCGACATTGGCAAGTGATTGATTGCAATGGTGGTGCCATTACGAGTGGAGTATTTTTAAAGGGTTATTCAGCTTTAGTGCAAATAGTGTTAAGGAAGTAGCATTAAAACTATGCCGAACACTTCCGCATGAACAGTGACACAATTGAGAGAATTAAGTATATTCAGAAAAAGTGTTTTTTCTTATCACAATAGCTAGCTTTTAGATAGATTGATTTGCACGTCAATGTTCGCTACACCTTAAGTGTATTAGTTGGAAAATGCATTCCGAAGAATAGAAATGACATTTTGATTTATGAGTGAAGATGTTCCGAATGGCTCGGAAACTACTAAGGCGATTGGTTCTCCATTCTGAGAATATTATACGATCAATGATGCTTCCTGCTGTAAGGGTCCGGCATCTACCGACAAAATCGCCCCTTGTTTCAGTGTTTTCCGCACACAAATATAAGCCCTTTGCGACAAGCCTCCATCGGGCCTCGAAGGGCTATTTGAAGTTCCAAGAGTCTCCTCCTACTGCTCCAGACGGTCTTCACCTATTCCCGGATCTGCCATAAACATTCTTCTCAATGGATCTGCATATTAAACGCTTAAAAGGATACTTACGTGTCTCACTAACGATATCGTCCAGGCACTTTCGTCCCTTGCGCTTCGCACCCAGCCATCGTCTAAGCCATCCACAGTCAGACATTCGTAAGACGGCATGGATCCAGCCTGCCAACGCGAACCGATGCTTTAACTGGTCCTGCACCGGTCCGTCCGAGATACAGGTAGAACGAAATATTCGCCCTTTTATGCAACCATTCTTCTGCCAGAATACGAGTTGTACGAGTCCCTGTGGAGCATTTCTTCTGCTTTCTTTCGGTCGTTTTGTACCGTTCGCCTTTTACGGATGTACCGGTAAAGCCGGAAAAGCCCTATCTGTATCCTGGCACACGACGTTACGCTTCCCACTTCACAGAAGGCATGATGAAGAGTTGCACGTAAAAAAGCAGGAACGCCATTGCGCTACCCGGGCACCATTTGGTAGGATATTTTTGGCAAAAATGGAGCAATTGATTTCTTCTTGTTTGATGTGCGTGTGTTTGGCTGTACGTTATGAAAATAATCATGCGCTCTTTGATCATTTGTCACCGTGCAGTTAGACATAGCGAGACATTTCTCGCCGCGAAATATCTCAAAAGTAGCTCTATCTAGCAAACAGAGCTACTTGTCTCGCGCGACATTTTGAGCCGTACTGGAGCTGTGTAATAATTGATTTGTTTTACAAGCCAAGGTGCTTTTGATTTGTTCAAGCCGGTGTATAACGTACGTGAACATCAATTTAGGAGGTTTTAAAACAGAAAAATGGATCCGCACAAAATTAATGACCGTTTTTTTCAGCACTTCGCTGCACAAATTTACTCACAGCATAATTGACAGCATACAAAACAATGTGCTGTCAGCACAATGTGTCAACGTATGTTGAGCTATTCGATGTATGCGATGAAAATGCGATGTGTTTTTTATATATGGACTTTACATCGCATTTCATCGCAAACCAGCGAGATATTTCGCGGCGAGAAATGTCTCGCTAGGTCTAACTGCACGGT
>STHB01000010.1:18547110-18581280 GCA_018908115.1 Anopheles rivulorum
TATTAGGTGTATTAATGTGTTCGTGCGGTTTTGGTATTAATGCTCCCATTTATTTATTACATATTTATTGAATCTGGCAACACTGCCAATTTGAAGTGTCATTATTGGGCTACAATATCCACTATCTGTCATTTTGATAAATAGTAAATAACATAGTATCTGCGAGCACCGAACATGGCATCATTTGTACCAAATAATGTGTTTTTGCGGGGAGTTTTGCTTCATTATTTCAATATGAAGAAAAAGGCTGCCGAAAGTCATAAAATTTTGGTAGAAGTGTATGGTGACCATGCTCTAGCTGAACGAACGTGTCAGAAGTGGTTTGCACGGTTCAAAAGTGGCAATTTTGATTTGGAAGATGAGGAGCGTTCCGGAGGACCACGAAAGTTTGAGGATGGAGAATTAGAGGCAATACTGGATGAAGATCCATCACAAAACCAAAAAACACTTGCACAGACACTGGGAGTGGCTCAGCCAACCATTTCTCTTCGATTAAAAGCAATGGGAATGATCCGGAAGGTGGGAAATTGGTTGCCCTATGACCTGAAGCCAAGAGACGTCGAACGCCGTTTGTTCACTTGTGAACAACTGCTCCAAAGGCAAGAGCGGAAGGGATTTTTGCATCGAATAGTGACTGGTGATGAAAAGTGGGTACATTACGATAATCCAAAACGTCGTGCAACGTATGGATACCCCGGACATGCCACATCATCGACAGCCAAGCCGAATATTCATGGCGCGAAGATCATGCTGTGTATTTGGTGGGACCAGCTGGGTGTGGTGTATTATGAGCTGCTACAACCAAACGAAAAGATCACTGGGGAGGTCTATAGACGACAATTGATGCGTTTAAGCCGTGCTTTGAAAGAAAAAAGACCACAATACGCCGATAGACACGACAAAGTCATATTGCTACATGACAATGCCAGGCCACATATAGCGGTACCGGTTAAAAATTATTTAAAAACACTCAAATGGGATGTCCTACCCCACCCGCCGTATAGCCCAGACATTGCCCCTTCTGATTACTATTTGTTCCGGTCGATGGAACACAGCCTGGCTGACCAGCAGTTCCATAATCACCAAGAAGTGCAAAAATGGATGGAGGATTGGTTAGCGGCCAAACCGCCATCTTTTTTCCGCGACGGGATCAGAAAGTTGCCTGAAAGGTGGAAGAAGGTTGTGAAAAGTGATGGACAGTATTTTGAAAATTGAATAAATTACCATTTCGCCAAAACAGAGCCCAAAACTTTGGTTAAAAACCGCACGAACACATTAATACTCCATAGATATTTTTTTCTTTAAATTAGTGTAATTAGTGTAGTGTAATTGCCATCTGGACCAGCTATAAATTACTCTATTTTAACAAAAATGATTACTTTCATCAGAAAATGAAAATTATAGCATCTCATTGACAGTCTGACACTGACTGACTGACACTGACATGCATTCACCTAGATCTGTCAAAACAAACAAAACAATCACTTAAAAGGAAAATAAATTGCCAAATGCATGGTTAGAAAGCTCTAATTATTAATTCTATTGTAATTAGATCACTTGAAGGATTCTCTTATCTTAAATCCACCTTTTTCTATCGCATTAGCAAATGATCTATACCAAATTGTAAAGACGGTCTGTCTGTCCAGATCGCATCGAAGCGTAGCATGTTTCTAAAAATAAAACTCATTTCGAACTTTTTCCACAAAGCCTGGCGTAATAGAATTGTGTTCATAATTGGCCCTCTGCAAAACCAGTACGGCCATTATCATGTTTTTTGGGGGGAAAAGTTTTTTGATGTTCCCTTGCCAGAACAACCACTGCTGCTCTGTTTGTGATTTCTTTTGTCTTGACGATAGGCCTGCGCCGCCACCCTACCGGTGCACCACTCATGTCCCTCGTCCACGGCTCAGATGGGCGCATCCATCAAGACAACAGTCAATGTCAGTGAAGGGTTCAATCAAACAAGCATTCCACGCAATGCGCACAAGCCGGTTTTTGCGTGCGAAAATGCTGGCACCGGGTTGTGACTCGACCGTACCGGCCGTTATCCTTCAGCTACGGGTATTATTTCAGCCCGGGTTGCCACAGATCCATCCAACAGACGACCCAAGAAAAGAACGATGATACCTCCGGGGCGAGTTTGTAGTATGTCCGTGCTGTGTGCTATCACAGCTAGCGGTATCATGCCAGGTTGGTACGGGCCGATATGAATATGAGACGGCTGGTATGGTGGAATGTCTGGGGAAGAACAGCAATAACAGCACGGTGCGTGTCACGACCAATACACTCGAGGGCTGGTGTTCTGTTGCGGATGAAGCATTCCGTGCCCGCGAACACAAATTCAATCTGCCCAAGTTGTAGAATGGTACAACATTCTAGCGACGAAAGAACAAAAAAAACGACGACGACGACGACTTTCTACGTTACGGCGGCGTTCGGTTGCCGCTCGCTATAACGCCTCGTGCAAAGTTGCGGAACACGCGTGTGCGTGGATGTTGCGACGATGCTACCCGTTCATCTGTCAAACGCCTCCACTAATAAGCTGCGAAGTATGTCCGTCAGGATCTCTTTCTCGCTTCCTCGTGCCATCACTCATCGGTGCACGGCAAACCGGCCTGCCGGCCTTTTCGCACACAAAACACTAAAGTCAGCTATTGTTATCTGTCTGACGTACAGAGCGAGGCAAAATAAAGCGAGTAACGGGAGAGCAAACGAATCTGTCAGGCATGTGACATGTGCTCCTGTTGTGTCATTAGTGAAACGGTGCGGTTCGCTGTTTTGACATGGAAAATAATTAAGGCAACACATACATATCCCAGGCCCGATTTAATGAGCAGCAGGAGTGTATGCATGCGTGTGTGTGTGTGTGTGTAAGCGTGCGTGTTTCTGTTTGTGGTTATGGCTGGCGCGCGATATATTCGACTGTGAGATTAAGCCTGATTTATTGATGTTGTACGATTTAAGTACCCATCATGAGCAGGGTTACTTCACGCCCGCCAGGTCGCTTCTTCGCGACGTGTGAAACATGATGGAAGCGTGGCATGGCTTTTTATCCACACAAGGGCGTCCGACTTCGGCCATCATAACTTTCAATGTCTCCAAATATTCTCCGCAACATCCCGTCCACAAACGTCCTTTGCCCCCCCCCCCCCTTCCCACTGCCATGATAAAGGACTACCCGATGAACGATACGGCGGGAGTGCGTGGGCAATAATCCGCCCCCGGGGCTTTGGCGTCGGATTTTAAATCGGACGGATCACGAAAGCTTTTAAGGCGCGGGAACGAGATTATGAATAATGAAAGCAAATTGAATAATAAATTAGTGTGCTTCGGTGGGTTCTGGATTCCCCCCACCACTCCCCCTCCCCCGGTTCCCCCGGTTTCATCCTTCCCAATGGGTGTGATGGGTGCCAGAGATAGGATAGGGAAAAGGTCGTCCAACACTCGAGGTTGGCCAGCATTTTGGGGTAAAGGGGAAGGTGTATTTTTTTTCCACGCGGCAAGAGTTGTGGGAAACACGCCCGATGAAAATCTCGTGCACTCTCGTACCAAAATGACAAATAATGACAAATTTCGTGGGCCAAAGGTTTTCCTTCGGTTTTGTTTCGCTTCGAGCACGAGGAGTTTATTTTCGGTAAAATGTGAATGAAGATGTCGGCTACTGTAACGGTTTGTGAAGTGACTGTTCCCCCTTTCGGCTTGGAATGGCCCCGAGGGAGCTGGGTACAGGGAGTGTCTCGCGGGTCGGGAGGGAGAGAGAGAGTATGTTTTGCTTGAGAAGATTGAAATTTATGAGCATTATCTATGTTTTATAATTTATTAGCTACAATTTATTCGTCTCCCTTTCCATTGCTTCCATTTGCCTTCATTTACTGTCGGGTTGAGAGCCACGGCTTAATGGGGATAGCATTTACTAAGTGGACGTAAAAGAACGATCATCGTAATAACTAGTTACGAGGTTTGGTAGGGACAGAGTTAAAAGCTTTAAACCCACCAACCAGATTTGGTCCTTTTGATTGTGTTTTGAAAGTAAAATATAACGTACAGTTAATGAAATGAAAACTCCTGACTGTATGGCGCAAAATGACACGCATGTGCATGCGCAGCCGAGAATGGCAGCACCGTCTATTAGGACGAACATGCAACACGATAGCAAAACCCCACGTGCATGTCACAGATTAAAATAACTTATTCAAAATTTCACCATTTCACCATCAAATTTTCACGATATTATCACTCTCTTTATATTCGGTCACTCTTTGGTAATCATGAAAAAAAAAATATACACACACACACACCGATCGTGATATGGTGCAAAAATTGATTTATCCAACCAACCCAAAAACCCCGTGTACGAAGCTTTCACACGACCGTAAACATTATCGGACGCGAATAACGATACGGTGTATATTTTTGGTACTGAACTGGAGTGCTTGGAACATCGCAGAATTCAGCAGCTTAGCGGCTGATAGTGCACCGATAATGGTGGTGCATGTGCATCTGCCATTCATCAAGCCGTTCAATGTTGGCAATTAACTTCCGTCACGTCACGGGCTGGACAATGGGGAAGGGCTTTTGTCTTTTGGGCTAGACAATGGTGAATTTATGGAACATTGGGTCGAAATATATAAAACAAGTGAGAGCATGAGAGAGAACGAGAGAGAGAAAGAGAGAGAGGGATGGGGGTTTAATAGAAGCCAACATGGTATTGGTATTTTGGAATTTGGAGCAATCGCGTGATGGAATCAATCTATAATTGTTCTTTGATGCTTTTGTTTGGCACTGGACGGAGGTTAGGAATGCAAAATTCGGCTACTTAATATTTGTGCTAGAAAGAGCTTTGACATATAATTAGAAAATTAGAAAAAATATGGATCGTCCAGTGTCATGTTAGTGACGTGACCAACACTCAGCAAATTCTAAACAAAGAAGACTTTCATGATTTTACAAAGGTTATTCTATAAAATAGGGAATTAAAAACAGCAGTATGCAAAATATATAGTATTAGATAGGGTGTATGTTATTATACGTTATGTAATATTCAAACACACCTTACATCAAACAACCTTGTCCATCTGACGTGTTGGAGTGTCAGTTGGAAGACACACGCAGGCTCCTCACAAAATCACTTAGATTCCGACCACGAGAGAATAAAGCCAGGAAATCCTTAAACCACGACTTGTAATTATTTGTTAAAAAATAACGTTAGTTTATGTATTACCACAAACAAAATTTGTTATTAATTCAGCAATGTGTAGCAAAGGTATCGACTTCAATGGACATACCTTGGTAAAATAATTTGGATTATTTTCGTATGTTAAAAATGTTAATGAAATCGGTGTCAGATTTAATAAGTTTTCCGGATTAGTTACGGTATACCGAACCAAATTTGATAATAATAATTATCTATTATTTGGTACTAATAAAAGTCTATTTTATCGGCTACAAATTTTAAAAATGTTCGGTGTACTTCGCACACATTGCCAGCTATTCAGCTGAGATCATAAATCTCAACAAAAAATCTAGAATGCTTTGTTTTACTTTTTCTTATGGCAACGATTAGCCGTATTTTTATATCAATTGCTTGTTTTTGATAAGTATACACTTCTTAGGACGCTTCACAAATATTTTAATTGCTTAACAATATCTTCAAAATCAACACAAAGCGGAGCATAAGCGGAGCATCGAATAATTTTTTTCCAAACCACTGCTTAACACGCAAAGAAAGCACAAACCCGGTTAACTCTAAGCCCAGGGGGCGCTAAGATTTCCGTGAAGCATCGCAACGGAACGGGCAAACAAACAAACAAACAAACAAACAAACAAAAGCAAACAACGCTTGCGCTGTCGCTGGAAGCAAGGTGCAGGTGCGTTTTTAATTTAAAATTTTCACCCCCGTTGTTGAAAACAAAGCGTGTGCGTGCGGGATGGTAGACAGGGCTGTAGAAATATTTATTCTTTTTTTAAATAAAGCAACAAAAAAACAACATAAACCCGAAAGCAAAGCCTTCCACTAACCGGCTCGCTTCCCTAATTGAATCCTTAACATTGTGACGGATAGATAAAGCTTTTATTTTCTTCTCTTCTCTTCCGAACCGGAAAACGTGGGCCGTGGTTGGCGTTGATGTTGTGTTTTTTTTAATATTTCAATCGTATCGAAGTAATTACCAGGTATGTGCTTCACAATACAGCAAGCAAAAACAAAACATAAACATAAAAGGACCACACCAACAGCGAAAGGTCGGCGAATACATCGATGAAGTTAATTGACGTGCGTTAAGCTCAGGATCGGCGTTATTTTAATTTTTCTTTTTGCTCCGCCCTATCTTTTTGTGTGCGTTTTCGTTCCAAAATAATAAGCTTAAGGGGTTAGCCTTTGTTCTTTCTCGCTGGGGGAGTCTTTTTTCATTGTTTTTATCAAAAATGTTTTAAAAAAGTTAATTTTAAACCACCCTTCTGTACCGTTTGATCGTTTATAATTTAGCATTCCCTCTGTGTGTGTGTGTGTGTATATGAGTGGGAATAAATAATTGGAAATAATAGGATTTGGGACACTTTGTGATTTAAAAGCTATAAATATGGCATATACAGAAGAATATGGGACCTTACATCAATTAGGAGTTGTTTTGTTTGTTAAAATATCGATCTATTGTTCATAACCTTTTTATAAGCTTTATGATGCTATGAGAACGCGGTGAAAGAAGTGTATGTCGTTGGCAAGAAACATGATTGACAAAACGGGTTTCTGGTTTTTCTTTCCTTTTGCCGCCTTATTAGGTTAAATTAACTTTACCTTAACTAAATGATTGGTCAGTTTAAGGAAGCAAAGCGAGGAAAAAAAAGCAACAAACTCGGCCGTGATTCCACGAATCAATTAAAGCGGCGTAAAACCTCTTACCCAAGCATATTGCTGTCGGTGTTTGAACCCTTTCTTTGTTTGCGCATCCCCGTCCGTCCGGTGGGATCGTGTAGGAAGGAACCGCGATCGGCTGCGAGCAGCAACTGCCACTGCACTATAAGAAAAAGCGAACGGAAACGCCGAAAAGTTTCAACAAGCTCATCAATTATTGGAGAGTTTCTTAGATACTTTAGAAGAAGGAAAGGCAGAATCGAACGAAGCAAAAAAAAAACAAAACGAAGCAAAGCTAGAGGGAAAGGTTTTTACAAAAATTCTAAATACTTCTAAAAGAAAGTCCTACCCTTTTTTCACCCGGAGTGGAGAGGGTGTCAGGATTTCAGGTGAGCAAAAGTATCTTTTTTTGATGCACAAAGTAAAGACAGTGAAAGAATTACCCCCTGCGGGTGAAAGTAATCGATACCGCAGCGCGAAACTTTTTGCCTTGCTCTGCTTCCATTCTACCGGAAGCTAAACTTACACCGTGAATAAATCATTCCGTGAAAGCTATCTATTGAAAAATAGCGCCAACATGTGATGCCCTTTGTGTGTGTGTGTGTGTGTGTGTGGAATGGACGACAGTGCGGTGCATTTATGCGATCGATCAATGCGGAGCTTTTGGCTTATGCACGGGAGGTCAAAACATTAGGTCCTGCCACGTGGGGGAATAGGTCGCGCACTCGGTTGGTCGGGCACTTTCCAGTAGAATCGAGAACCGGTAAAGGAGTGCAAAACAACAACGGAAAACAACGGAAACCCTTGTGCCCGTGTAGCTTTTGCTATTCACTTTCGTCTGCATTGTTTTCCTTTGTACCGCGAGCAATTCTCGCGGGCAATGGGGAAACAGTTTTGATCGCCACTTTACGCCTCCGTCGGGAAAACGGCGATGCGATGAAAAAGAGAAAGAGAGCAAGAGAGAGAGGGAGATAGACAAAACAACTCCACCATTATGTTACACGGCGGTGGCGATGGCCGTAAAGTGAGCCCGAAGCACGCGATCACGGATAATGGTAATTTTTCATGATTTACGGCCATCAACTGTTTACGTTCGATTTTTCACGGCTTTCTGCGCTCGTGCGCTGGCCGTACGTTGCCGTGGAAAGCTCGGAAACCCTGTGTAATATATATTATGGATGGGAGCAAGCACTAGCACTAGCAGCCGGTTGTCTTTAGTGTTCCCTTTCTTGTGCTCTACGCAGACGAATTTCGAATGGAGAGCAACGCGTGCGGGAAGTACGCATTGCTAACACGTTTCCACACCCAAAGCCAACCCGAAACCATCGGCACATCATCTTCAACCAGTGCGAATATAAATCACCTGACACCAGTGCGGTCCGGTAAGGATCTAATTGAGAGTGAAATGTAGCCGACAGTACAGTAAAATCCCCAGTACACGCCCTGTTCCTTGCGATGGTCGAATTTGGCTACCGTGGGTTGGCTCTTTGGAGTAACGATCAATCAACCCGGTAGCAGGACCCGGGGCAACAACAAGGAAAAAAAGTTCGCAACTCAATCATTTGCATCATACTTACCGGATGCGAAATGTAAACGAATGTATTGCAAATCATCTTAAAGATTTGGGACCGGCCAAAAGGGCCCAGTGTGATATGATGTGATTTTATGTGTTGAAATAACTCGCAACCTTTTTTCCACCTACTTGTCGCCACTTACTTGTTTGAATTAAATAACCGCTAATACAGTGTGTAACATAATTTTATGGTTAATTTTTTGTATTGTTTTCTTATTTGAATTTTGCTTAGTAGTTTTGTTCAATCTTTTTTGAAAGCATACTCAAACTTAAGTACAGTTTATTAGTACACTAAATATGTTTAAAACAAATATATGTGAAAGTGTACTTAATATATTTAGAAAAATTGACCTTTATTATTAATTTATTTTCACGCAATTTCATTTGAACAGTTTCTGCTGTTTCACAAGATAAGCATGTTCAGCACAAGCCAAAAATTTTACAAGTATTTAATGAACGTTAAAGTATAATATATGAACGTTAAAGTATAAAGTATAAATGAAGGATCATTTATATTATACGATCTTAACGTTTCTACACTGCACTTGAATTGTTCGAAGTGTCTCATAATTTTGTGCAATTTTGAACGAATTTTAAAGCTTCTTCATGAATAAAAAAAAATGAATTTTAAAGTATGTGAAGCGATGAACAACACAATCTGAAAAATTTACCGTTTTTATGATGGTTCTAGTAACTTTCGTTAAAATATGAAACAATAATTCAACAAAATGTAATGTTGTTGCGTGTAAAACATCATTGAATATAGTTTTAGCTCCTCTCGTTATATTTTTCTACTATATTCAATCAATGAGTATACGCACATTTATGTCACGAACTGTAGTACTATTTTCTAATTTGAAGAAATCCTTTTTTCCAATTTCCAAAAAACAGCAATTGCACTCACATTAATGTCAACACTATGCTATAATTATAGTAAAACTGTCAAAGGACATTCTTGTAATGTTTCAGCGTTGAATACACGTCCGTTCGCGTACGACGTGCCAAATATCTTCGCTTCTTTCCGATCGAAAAAAAAACGCGATAAAGCGCAAAGTTTCCAATTTTCCATGCTTGGTAAAAGGATTTTCGTAAACCAAGCGAACAAAAAAAAACCTGTCGAAAGTGTGGCTTAATGGTGTGCCAAAGAGTGTCAGCGCTGAATCAAACCGAAAGCCCGGGTAATGTGGGAAAAATTTAAGTTGATTAACACTTTTTCTAATTATCTTCATTCGATCGCAGGTTTCCGACCGGAGGCAAAGGAACGCCACAAAGACCGCAAAAGCCAAAGCGAGCCATTAATTTATTTCTCGTGACAAGGAGCGAGAGAAAGCAAGTGGCCGACGGGTTCGTGTGTACCCGGTTTGAATAGATTGAAACAGCAAGGAAAGCTAAACAGCACGAAAGTGGAACGTCCCACGCCGGAAAGACATCGACAATCGAGTGGCAGATCGTGCCGTTTTTGGGTCGCTCGAGTGTGGCGCGCAAGGGCAGCGAGTAGTGAAAGCAAATTAAGAAAATGGCACGAGTGTGCATTTTCGGGTAGCGTCTCTAGTAAGGTTTAATTATACGAAGCACAAATCTTCCGCCCACGGTACCCATTAGCAGCAACGTCGATCGGGTTCTTCGTAGTGAATCGTAAGCAAAAGCAAAAAAGAAAAGGTTTGCCTAACAGTGTGACAGTTTGCTGGTGCTTTAGTATAGCGTTTATCACCCAAACATCACCCGAGTGCGTGAAATGAGCCCCCTGTAAATAGTGTGCATTGGCGAGCCCGCACGGAATAATGTTGACAGTGTTGTTAGCTGCAACCGTAGTGCAACAGGAAGCCGAAGAAGTCGCAACAGCAGCAGTTAGAAGGAACGCTAAACAGACATTCGGGCAGGGCCGGATTTTTCGACCGCAAGCTAGTACGTGGCGTGTGCAGTGGGTGACTGTCGGGTTGCTGTTAGCTTGTACCGGTGCACACCAACCGGGCGATTGGGTGGCCCGTACTATCGATTCGCTGCAGCGGCAACGTTCGTGAGCGATCGCGTGCCATGGTGGATCGGGGTGCATCGATCGATGGGCCGATTCGCGGCTAGCAATCCGCAACCGGCGTTCCCGCAGAACGATACCGCCAAATGTTGTCGGTCGTGCTGAGTGCAACCACCACGATAACAATGAACAGAGGCGAGCAGGAGAATCTCTACCGGCAGTCACGCAATCTACGGCTGCAGCAGCAGGAAGCGAAAGCGCAGCAACTACAGCAGCAGCAGCTGCAGCACCAGCAACACCAGCAACTCGGCAAACGGCACTACTCCTACGGCAATATACACCAGTTCAGCGGTGCTACCGTGGCACTGCCACCGATCATGATCGCCCGCGGGCTCGGCTCGTTCGCGATGGACGACCAGCAGCTGCAGCAGGCGGGCGGTCCCGCCCACGACGATCTCGTGCTGAGCGTACTCAAGTCACCGGTGAAGGAGACGACGAACCTGCTGACCGGTAGCCGTACCGCCCTCTCGGCCAGCCCGAGCGCGGGCAGCAACGGGATCACGATGGGTGGCGGCTCGACGCAAACCCAAACGCCCAGCCCGTGTGCGCCCGGTGGCGGTGGCGGCATGATCAGCTACCGGACGCTGCAGGGCTCCGAGGACGATCTGGTCGACGATGTCGAGTCGGCCATCGAAACGACTGAGCTGAATGCGGGCGATCCGCATAAGGCACCGCTCCACCCGGGCGCATCATGTTCCTCCTCTTCCCCGCGTGCCCTCAAGTTTCTGCGCCGGTTTCGGCCGGGCAAGCCGGCGCGTGCCTTCGAACCGCACCACAAACGGGTACCGACGCCGATGAGGCGCAAAAACCGGAGCCGATCGCGTTCCCGCTCGAACGACCTGCTGGATGGGGTTGGGGCGAGCCAGGGCAACATCGTGGTCGACGATGATGATGACGATGACGTTGACATGGATGACGACGTGAACGAGCTACCGGGCGTCTCCATGGGCTTGCATCATCATGGCGGTGGTGGTGGTGTTGGTGGTGGTGGTGGTGGCGGTGGCGGTGGTGGCGGAGAGGCGGGCGGTGGTGTGACGAGCGGTACGGGGAAAAATTTGGGCGTACCGAACCCGTACTACCCGATAGCGCTACCGATCGACCAAGCGTTTAAAGCCAAATACGTTTTCCATCATCGGCGCGGGAAAACCGTACAGGAGCGGTTTTACGTCTTTCTCGAACATCCTGGCGGTTGGCTGTGTTTTGTATATCACTTTTCAGTGTAAGTATGATGCGCTTTGCTAAAGAATGAACGGAGAGCGCCTGTATTGATTGATTATTGATATTTTTACGAGCAACACATTTTATTACCATTATGCATTATATTTCCAATTAAAAAGATTGCAGTGTAATTTTCGTAAGATGCAAATCGAAATGACAGCCATTTTGGGGATACTTTTCGCTTACAGATTGACACACTTTGATGGCAATTCCGTGTTCTAGCAAACTTTTTTAGTTGTCAGTTTTCAATCATGCCTTATAAACGCAATTATGACAAGCTGTCAGTGAAAAACAGCAAAACAATTGCTAATTTTGAAATTTATTAGTGTTTGAATATCGTTTAAATCTGGGATAAATCCTTCTTAGGGCGGATGCAGCGTATTTGTACAATGCAAGTGAAAAAACAAGTAATTAAAATGAATATTTTTACAAGTTATTTAACATGCACCTAAAGAGTACCGCTCAATGAAAATCATTGTTAAGCATTAAAGCAACGCAAGACAAGCTTAAAAGCTACTCTTTGCGCCGTGTTGCCATGCTTGGCCAAAGTTTGCAACATAGTAGCGGCTCTTCGTATTTAATAATCTCATAAAATCCAAGCAACAAAGTTGGAGGCACACCACAGCGACAAAGTACGCGAAGAGCATACCCATGTGCGATTACAGTCTGTCGGATGGGTTGAAATTATCCTCATCCCGCTTGTCTAAGGTGAGTGAAAAACGCGCATAATTTACAGCACTTGTGGTTTAATTAATAAACCATATAACAACATAATTGTGGTTAGCTGCTACGCCCTGCCAGGTGTTGCGAACAAAGCCAATGGCTGTGGTAAGGTGGAACGAAACGCCATGTTAGGTTGGGGTTAAATCACGGTAAAGCTTATTACAATCTAAAAGGGGCTTGAATTGTTTGTTGTTGTTTTTTTTACAACGAAAAGGGGGAGAAAATGTTTATTAAAATTGGTTTGATGAGCAAAGCATCAGAACAGTCATCTAATCTTGTGAAATAATCACGCTCGCTACGTACCGCCTGGGTAGCTTGACATGCGAAAACCCACAAACTTTCATCCCAATTCTAATTTCGGCCTGCCATTGTGTTCGATGCTATCAGCGAAGTGGGATGGATGGTTGTGGTGCCTTTGTTTACCCGGGCTGATGCATGTCGCATTAATTAATGGCAAGTTTCTTGTTATCTGTCTATCTCACCGGTGGAAACTTTTCCTTTCTACCAGAAAGCTATATCTGTGTGTGGGCTCGACTTGGATGGTACAAGCTACCAAGGGTGGATGTATTTTTAATTGCATTCGGAAATGAACGTGAACGACGTGTAGCGGCAGTGTATTGCAGCGCTGCAAAAGTGTGTTGACTGTCTTTGGCAGCAGCGAACAAAGTGCAAGCCATCCAGGAGGAACCATCACAGGAAGTCATAGCGTGTGGTAAGATTGTTCTCAATGAGAATTATAATGATCGTACACTTAACCGTGCTCGCGGTAAGGATTAAAAGGGAATGGTTGTGAAAGGAGTGATAAGATAAGAAATTCACGTTGTGCGCCAGAATGGGAAGTAATTCCTTCAAATGCTATTTTATTAAGGGCAGATTCTATAGTACTGTTAATAGAATTTTATAGTATTTTGATAAATATTTCTGAAAACTTATATTTGAGAAATATCTTTAAGTATTCTTTATCTATTTCACGTGAGCAATCGTGGAAGGTTCTCGGTTGCAAGAGTGTTTTTCACAACTCAATTTCAACTTACAAACTGATAAGTCTCACATCTTTCCTTTCTTTGACATCTGTCAGTTCCTTCAGACGTTTAAATCATCATCTACAGACGTTATGGAAACCTATGGACCTATAGAAACAGTCATAAATCATTACACTTTGAGATTCATTCCCGTGTGGAAACAACTTTTGATTGTAAACTTTCTTCAAAACTTTAAAGTTTTACAAGAATTATTTCTGCACTTGCAAGTCCTGCTGCGCGTCGGTCGCTCAGGTTAGTTTAGAACAGCATATGCAACATAAGCCCGAAAGATGGAAGACTAAATAATGCAACAACCCTGCTAGTAGCTTGCACATTCTAATCCCGAGCGTATTAGCTATGGCCTATGCATGAATAGCGCGTATGCGGTATGCATAACTTTTCCTACCTGTTCCCTTCAACCTTCTCATCGGCTTCGATTTTCACTCATTTTACTCTTGGCAATCATCCTTCTGGGCCAGACTTTCCTTTTTTGTTACGCCGGCTTCAATCAGGCTTCAAACCCTTCCTAGCTGGTAGAAATATCTACCGATTTGTGATACGCGGCAGGTAGATAGACAGATGCAAGGTTTAAACAAATCACTGCTCGATGTGCTTAGTGCAGTAATCTCTCGGTAATCTTGCACCATTGCAAAGGATGAACAGAAAAGCGCAACAAGGGGCGCAAGCAACGGATCGGATTGATGCGACGAGGAGCAAGGTAAATGTTTCGCCCGGCACATCCTCGGCAATGGGGATTTAAATTCGATAGTGAAGGAATGTTTCAAGTTCGAAAGGAGCCAGGATGTTCTGTCGGGAAGATTCGCGCTCGATTTCACTTGTTATTTCAAAACCCCCCGGGCGTTTAGCTTACCTTCCGAGCTTCTTACCGTGCACGGGTAAGCAAGATAAAGCGCTCGTGGTTGGTGGCACAGATTGGAAAGATGCCATCGGTTGGGATCGTACCAGGAAAATGAAAAGGTATTTTGTTTATTTTGAAATATTACGCATAATTTCATACATGTTTAGAACGTTCGTTAAATGAACAAAAGTTCTTAAAAGCAGCAAAACAGAAAGCAAACAATTGCGTTGAATATGTTTTGATAAATTTGTTACAATATTTTATCCAACATTGTTCCGAACCGACAGATTGTTGTGTCGTCGTTAGAGAAGCGCGCCCAACTGTTCCTTCAAAGAAGGTAGAAAATTCTATCCCAAAAGCCGGATGCGATCCGTTTCTTGCTCGGGTGCTCCTTGCCAACCAGCGCACCGTTTGCCTGCCCGTTCAGGTTGCTAACTACGTTACGTTACCAGTTCGTTTTGCAAATTCCTTTAAGGCACCGAAACCCGTTTTCTTATCGTTCGCCACTGATCCGTCGATGGTATGGGGTGGTATCCGCGAGCTCAACTCGTCGCAACCGTTGATTCGATTCGACAACGGAGATCCGGACCGAGCCGTTCCATTACATTAATCTAAAATTAATGTGCATCCATCGGTGGATCTCGCTTTTTGGATACGCCAGATACGACGTATTTCGTAGCGCAAGCTTATCCCGGATCGTAGTGCACCCGGATGGATGGGTGCACCCGTTCGCTTAGTGCAATTGGAAATATTAATCTTTTACTCTGGGTAGTTTTTTTTGTCTTCCCCCTTAGTAGCTTAAGCAAACCGGAAAGAATCGCAGTACTTGATAGGAAGCTTTTTTTCAAGGTAAAAGCGTATAAAGAATACTTTTTTTTAAATCAAGGAACCAACATTATTGGCACCCATTACTTCCTTATCCCTTGACGTTCATCTTCTCCAGCATTTTTCATTGGCGTGTTACTTGTACAATGAAATTAAAAATGGATAATGAACAGTAACACGGGTAGAACTACCCGGACAAACACAAAATAAACAAACATTTCACACACACACTAACGAGGTTTATCGTTTGCGACTGACGCAACGTTGCATCATGCAATTAAAATATTAAACGAAATTAAAACGTCATTTGCAATCCGCTTTCATCGACCCGCTCTGGGCACTAAATAACCCTTCAATCACGTAATCGATGGGCGTACCTAGGGGCGGCTTGTCTTCATCACTTAAATGACAATTTACACACATTTTGTCTCACATAACACAGCCAAACGGAAAACGGGCCCACTGGCCTGGGCAATGAAAATCGATTAATTAATCGTCCGAATTTGCAGCCGATGAATTATTGCTAGACGTTGCAAATGTGTGCTTCAACAGCGCCAACAGGCACATCATGTTGATCATTGGATCAGCAGCTTCTCGTCGCATACAGACAACATGCTTGTTTTCAGAAATGCGCTCTTAGTTTTTTGTTTATTTTCCAATTGTTTTTAGATATGAAAGTCACACTTTAATAATAGCGTATTGCAAAAAGAATGTTGTGTTTTTCATGTGAATTCCTTGATTCTTAATAGATTATTTTGTTTAAGAATAGTTCTTTTCAAACAGATCGAGATGTTTGACGGACTCCTCTCTGGAGCGATGCAATTTCAAGTCATGACGCATAGTTTATCCTCCAAACTGCTTGATCGTGCTTTTGTGTAATATCCTCTTAATGTTGAACAATGGTCACTGTATTGAATACAATCCCAGACCTTAAAAAGCTGTTGAAGCTCAAGGTGAAGGTCAAGAGTGTCCTTCGGGATATTGGAAAATTGAAGAATTAGACATTGGATTTGGATATTGGAGATATGTTACTCGAAATCATCAATCAAGTCTGTTGGATTAATTCATTTTGCCAAGACGTTAAGAATGGGTACTTTGAGTTCAGCATCAAAGAACTAACAGTGGAGGACTTCCATATCTTGTTTTCAAAAGAAGTTTGCAATGTTTCAAGATGAGAAAGTGAAATGTGGAATTCTGAAGTTTGGAAATGTAATAATGTCTTCAGGCAGTTGTGGCCTAATCCCCAACAAGTAAGTCCAACATGTCTGATTGTCCAATCTAGCTTCGCCGCTTCATACCAAGAGATCACAGAAGTAGACTGGCTTGGTCTTTCACTTTCGCAACGTTCCTGGAATAGAATCGACAGAACTTAAAAAAAAAACTTCAAACTGAGGAGTTTACACAAACGCTTCGAGATCAGTCGCTGCTTAGTAGACGTAAGGTTCTTAAATAAAAATTGGTTCATTCAATTATCTTTTCTAGATTCTTTTTCATCGCAATTTGTAGTTAATCAAGTCGATGTACAAAATTCTAGTTACTTACCTCAAAAGAAACACTGAATAATGGCTTTCCACTGCAGGCAAGGTTTGGTGTTTGTTGGAAACAAACCCTGATTGTCTGCAGCTAGCAACAACACAATCCAGCCACTTGCCCTTATCTCTTTCGGTCTTAAATTCGGGCAGGGAGGCTTTAGTTTCGTGACAGCCAACGTCAGTCGGTGCTGATGTGATGGCAAAGCAACAAAAGCCTTACGGCCTGTTGCTCCCCGGGCATCAACGGTCTGTCAAGCGCGAGTCGTCACCCGGGTCGTCAGCTGGTGGACACGAGTAGACGCGAGAGTTGACAGCGGGTAATACTTGACTTTCAACCGTACCCAAGCCGGTAGCACGCGAACGTGTTAAAAAAAAACGGGGGGTAAGGCCGACGTTCAGTCAGCCCTTTGTTGAAACGGGAACTGCAAGCATGGTGTCATGTATCTCCCTCGGGAAATGGAGGAGAGAAGGTAGGGGAGGGAACGGGAGACGACGGAAACGGAAAAGCACTTGTTCTTGCCGTCGAGGCAAATGCCAGCTTATGATTAGGGAGAACCCCAGCAAGACAATTTCCCCGTATATCCGGCAAGAGTTAAGAGTTCCGTGCCGTTATCGCTCGTACTAGGGCTGGTTGTGCTTTTCCCACGTGAAAATTGGTTTTTCACCGTCAGCTACCTCACTGTGTCTTAGATGTTCTGTTTGAAGAGGATAATATTTACTACCGAAACCATTTTGCTTGCTCTTTGTTGCTTCGCGGAAAATAATGTACAGCAAATCCTTTTTTTTTTTGTATAAAGGATCAGCTCTACCCCGACACTACAGCTTGACGGTACGTTCGTAATCATTCGGGGAAATCAGCTGACTATTGCTAGGACAAGTTTACACACACACACATTCACACATACACACTCACGGCTAAAGGTACCGGAAAACGGGATCACAATGACATTTAACAGCACCCGGTTCGCCATCGGTCTTGGATATGCTCCGAAGGACGTGTTTATGAAGCGAGTGAAATATGATTGAAATTCTATTTTCAGGCACATTACATATTCCACTTCCGTACCAAAGCGTCTCAGCCCTTACCAGGCCACAGGGATGATTTCGTGTCGAAACTATGGAAAAGAGCAGCAGCAGTATGAAAACAGATAAAATATGCTACGTCCCGGTCGGGGTAGAACGTTACCGCAGCCGGGGCAACGGTTCTATACGCTTTAAGATTTCAAACAAAGCACCATTAAACGGTACGAACGAGTGCGAATCTGTTGAGCGAATCGGACCGAAATGTGGACGGTGACGGTCGTAAAATAACGCACCAAGCGCGCGACGCCAGAACGTCGTCGATTTGTGACAGTTCTGACGCCGACTTTCCGATGCAGCGGGCACGGAACTCGTAAAAAAACGTTGCAAAACGCCATAAACGCTGATGAAGAAGTGCTTTATTTTCACACAGCGGGGTTTGCGCACTCGCACGTGTGCCCTGGGTCGTAAAAGCTGAGCTGTGCCCATTATATGCACTTTTGCTCTATGCGCGCTATCAATTCGAAGCGACACTGTGTCACAGTGGACACAAGCGAGGTACAATTATCAGGGTGTTGCCAAATGTGTAATGTTTTAAACCGGTTTTGCCATGTTGGAGCATAAAGTAGTGGAAAAGTTGTGCAATTGAAAATTGAAGGTTGAAAAATTATTTATAGGAAGATACTGTTTCACTAAGAAAGAAAACTGACGTTTCGGTGTCAGAATAAAATGTCCTTCAGCAGGTACCATTGTGAAATTTAAACGCGAACTTTGACATTTCAGGATACTCTGTCTACAGCAAGCACAAGATAAGTATTTTGTAGCCTTTTATGATAATTAGAGTGCATCGTAATTTATTTTTAAATAAAAAAAAACCCAGACCATCTGGCCAGTTTTGTCTGTCTTTACGCACATTAACACAACACTACGTCCGGTCTTATCTTTACAGATTTCTGCTTGTTTTAGTGTGTCTAATATTTAGCGTATTGTCGACGATAGACGAGTATAGTAAGTTCGCGAACGAGACCTTATTCTGGATGGAGATATGTCTGGTGGTGTTCTTCGGCGTCGAGTACCTGGTCCGGCTCTGGTCCGCCGGCTGTCGGTCGAAGTACATGGGCTTCTGTGGCCGGTTGCGCTTCATCCGCAAACCAATCTGTATTATAGGTAAGTGGCTGTTTGCATTCTCGTTTCGCCTTTTTTTTTTCCAGCGCCCGCTGCCAAGGTTGCACCAAAGAAGTTTGTGAAGCATTCGAATGTCTTGCAAGTGCAACTCTCCAGAATGGTCAGGTTAGGTCACCTTCCGTACGCTCGTCGACTGTTTCATTCTCCGGTTCGTCCAGCTGCTAATTTCAAATTCATTAGAAACTAAATTAAAACACGACACTTCGATTTCAAATGCATACATCTCGTACATATTTAACTGCAACGGCAAGGTGGACACTTGCATTTCACCGGAGACCTTCACCGGTGAAGCACCTTTCGCTTGGAACGTGTACACCGTACACGTACCAGAAGTGTTTCAATTGCGGCGGTACTTTTATTTATTTCTTCTTCAGGTTTTCTTATAAACAATTCTTCGCCCTTGCCTTGGGAGGCCTTTCGCGTTAATTCTGGTCGTGATCTTTTCGCCCACTTTCTGTTCCGCTGTACGTGGCTGTGCGGAACGTCGTGGGCAGTGGGCACTATGCGACAGGACGGTACGGCGTTCTTTTGCCAGGTGGTAAAGAGACCACCTCCCGAGTCGACACTAAATGGAATAATTTGGCTGTTAGCTCACCGGTGGCTAGTGCTTAAATCCCGAGCAGGTGCTAATGCCCGTCCGCCCATCTCCCGGGCGGTACCACCGAAGGCTAATAAATGAGTGGCAATTTAAGGGTACACCGCAGGTTGTGCATAAATAATTGCGCTCTGCTCGCGTACCGGACAGCGCCGTACAGGTAGAAATGGGTTTTTGCTCATCATTTAACCACACCGTTGTGGTAGGGAATCACTCACACAGTGCCACGTTGGGCACAGGCGTTAGGAATTTGGGGGCGTTGTTTTCTTTTTCTTTCTTCTTCTTTCATTACCATTAGCAACGACACAGTTACCCGCCAGCCGTCACGCCAGGGAACAGGCTCTCCTCGTTCCCTAAACTGACCACACCGGAACCGGACAGTTCGGCAGGCTTTGAATGGGAATGTGGCACCGGGTACGAACACGGAAACACCGGACCGTTCCAGTGGTTTGACCTTTTTCGCTCTCCAGCACCGAGCCTAAAGACAATAGTGAGCACGACAGATGTGACCATCCGTGGCACGGTCGACAGTGGTTTTGTACTGGGTGTCCCGCCGGCTTCTGACCTCCAGCTAGCGCACGAGCGTACAAATCTCATGAATTATTCATAAACTATTGCACCAAGGCGCTGTGGTTCAAGAAGATTTACCCGGCCCCGGGTTTAGACCGGGTTCGATCGACGACGATGTCTGAAAGGGCGCTAACGCTTCGAGCTAGACCATCCTTACTAACCGACACCGCAATTCTAAACCGAAAGCATATGTTCCACTGCACTAAATGGAGAATTTTGACTAAACCATGTGGCAAAGTGGTACACAAAAAAGAAAACAATCCAAAAAAATCCCCAGCGCCAGAGGTCATCCTTGCCGTGGAAGTGGGCTTCTTCGTTTGCCGCTTTGCAGCACAGAAACGACACACCCGCACACGCTTATTGACAGTCTTTCGAGAGTCTCGTTCTCATTAGCATTTCAATTTGAGTTGCTGAAAAGTTCCCTTGGCCATCCTTTTCCCCGGGGTCACATAACCCATAGAGGAGAAAAAAATGAAGGAATGCTCCACTCTTTTTCGATCCCCCTCCCAGGGGAATCGGTACGAAAAATATGAATGGGTAATGTTGCGCGTGGTTTTTTGTTTTTCTTCTAGCCATAATCCAGCCACCCGCCAGGGATGATAAAGACGGTAACGGTAGCGGTTTGATTGTTCAAAAACGCCGGACTTTTGGGCATGGGGCCATTTGCTTCATGTTTTGCTTTCTGGTGAATTTGAGTAGCGTCTAATTCGTCGCCGTGGCTCGTACGGCTTACGGATGGATTTATTATGAGACCTTTCTTTCTTTGCGCTTAATTCTTAAGCGGGTTGTTGAGAAGCAATGGTGGATTTTGGAGTGAAAGTACTGGCGGAAATTCGGACCCGGTTGCGATTGTGATGAAATTGAGTGAAGAATTAATTGAAGAACTACCGTACCCGAGGGAAATGATTCGAAGAATAAGCAAAAAGGGAACGTTCAAATGGCTCGAAATATCTTAATTGACAGGTTTTTTTTGTTTGGGATGATTGTACTGTTTGCTGCCTAGTAGCGGCAGCGGAAGCTTAAATAAAAACAGTTAGCTCAAGAAGCGAATTAAAATTTAAAATCAAATAATAATTTTATTCATTGTGTGCTTCATAAGGACACAACTCGATTTAGAGTTGAGGATTTATGTTTGAGATCTAGCGTATTTTGGAATTTAATTCAACATCACTGCCTAAAACCTTTTGTTACCTTAGAATTGGCAGACTTTCAGACATCCTTGGGGTATTCACCTTTCGTGAATAGCCATTGGGTTTTGGGTGAATAGCATTTAGCAACTGTTGGCGATCCAGAGTTCAACTTTGTACTTTTTGGCGAACATCGGGATTCCATGTGAACTGAGCGGAGTAATAAACAACCGTACTCTTCCAGTATTCTCAGTATTTTACCAAGGCATAAATCCTGAGACATAAATACGTAAAGTGCTTTTGACGTCTCTCTTACTGTTGTAGCATAATAACATTTATTGTTCCTAGTCATTCATCTTGAGTATCTTGAGGACCCTTTCCTTCCTTTTATTTGATTTAGGTAATATAAGCTCAATTGAGAGAACTCTCAGCCTAGAATTGATTGACTTACTACATCACCTTCATTTTAGAAAACAAACAAAGCTCTCGTTGATATACCAATGATTCCTATATAAACTCTCGACCTTAAAGTACCTTTATGTAACTTATTTTAAAAAAAACAACAAAATATATTTGATCTTCAAATGTGTTTGCTAGCTTTCCTCTTCAAACCTTCGTTTTTGTTTTGGTTTTGTTTATCCAATTTCAAAATTAGATCAATGGCAAGATAAATAATAACATTCAATTTCGCATACTTTTGTTGCCTTTGTGGGTGTTAATATAATTGAAAACTTTTGCCCACCAAATCCCAAATTGGGAATGCATGGGAGTACCGCGCTTACTTTCTCCCTTTTTGTTTTATGGCACATACGGAACAATGTAGGATATCAAAGTGAGAGCACCAGCAAGCAACAAGTGCCATCACCATAACCTCAAAAGGCAACCCCAGTACCAGTGCCAAATCAGAATCAAATTGAAAGGGAGTTGCCCCAACCGTCCAACCGAGCCTCCCGAGCCACTGGCCCAAAACAAACCCAAAAAGGCGTGCGAAAGCGGAAAAACGGAAAACCGCCTAAAAGTCAACGCAATTTGGTCCCGTTTTTTCCCCGAGCACAAGGCCCGCAACAGCTGAGAGTTTTAACAAGCGAAACAAAACAAAAAAATCATCACTGGTTGAGATTTTTGTCCGGCCCCGTTTGTTTCAGTTCAGGTTTTTTTAGCTTCACTCTTGCTCACCTCTTTGTTTCAAGCGAGTGGAGTTTTTTCGCGCTCTCTTTGTTCGTTCACTTGCTTTGTTATGGCGTGGATCTGTGTTTTCTTTTTGCATCATGGAATGCTTCATTCTTCTGGCACGTTCCGGAGAAGGAGATTTCTTTTTTTTTTCATTTTTCTACAATTTCCTTGTGTCGCGCGTGCAATTGTTTTCATTTTATTTTCTTTATTGAACGCAATTTGTTCCATTTGCTTCGGAGCGCTTTGGGTGTGGGTTGGTGAGTTTTCTTTCATCGTAACGCTTTAATTTTTGTACCAATTTAAACATCGGTTCTGTCGGCTGGTTGAACATAAAGGTAGCGAACTGGGGAAGGTTTCATTGTCAAGTGGTACAAGAAAATGGGTAGTGAATAGCAATCGTATTTAATTCATAAAGTACCCAGAAGGTTACCAACTTTATGTTTGCCAGTCGCATTAATTTTATATTTCGATTACAATGTTTTTTTTTATAACCTCCATTTCGTTATGCTATCATGACTATTATTCTTTCATGTATTACCAACAAAAGTTTCCATTCACGAGCGAAATTTCCAAATCCGCCATCCGTTGAACCATCCAAAAAGTCATTAAAGTTTCATCCAGCATACCACCCTCCGACGGTCAAACATTTGTGTCAGCATCATCTTTGCTAATTAAAGGACGAATTTTGCAATATCACTGTTATTACGTCCATCAAACTGCACGCGATTTCTACGGCATAAGTGCAATGAAAACAGCATCCGGTGCAGCGAAAGTCTGGCGATGGCGGAGGTTGTTTGCCAGTTTGGGCAACCGAGCATTTGGTGTACACGATTGAGAAGTTTACTTTTAAAATTATGACCCCCATAAAATGGTAACCCTGTGATGAGCGAGTACGCGAGTGCACCGTACATGTGCTAGCAAACGCGCAAGTGCGCTCGTTGACGTTTGATGCACGTTGCTTCGTAAACGTTTTACTGCACCAAATTATTGCCCTGCAGTCCGTCATCAGTGCGGTGTTGCATTATGCACCCGATGCGCTTATTTTATTTATTTATTTTTTTTTACCGGAAAAGTGTTTGACGGGAGCAAATATTTTGGCAGCAATTCAATATTATTCTTGAAAAAAGAAACGTAAATTGCGACACGTTCCTAAGCTGCATTCATTCTGTGGAAGTTATTTAGTACGGAAAAATCGTTGGAAATAGAGAGTAGGAATTTAGGATGACTTAATTTAGAAAGCTGAAGACTTAAGATGACATCTGTCAAACAATCGTGCAACTGTCTTCAAATGTCAAAAAGCATCCACAACAAAAACAAACTAGTCAACGGTGGCTTTGATCCCAAAAAACTAAACCAAAAAGTAATACATACGAACATTTGCAAAAGCTAAAACCTTCTTTTGCTATCCGGTTTTATCCCGTGCAAACGTAGCAGTGGCGTTGATAGATAAATATTTACTTTCCAGCAGTAGCAGCAGCTGGTAGTAGGTCCCCGATCAAGGCAAAGACGAAAGGTCCTTGCCGTTAATGATGTTTGCCGGATGGCCGAAGGCGAACGATCGCACGGTTTCGTGTGCCATGTTTTCCAACCGCACCATTATCTAACCGGAAGGTTAACTTTATAGGGCCCCATCTGCCATGTTGCAGGCGCAGGCGACACAATTAAAGTGTAAATATTTGTCAATCAGCTTCATTTCTATTTTAGGCCACCGGGGAGCACTGGTTCTCCGTTGACCGTGTGATGGGGTGGAGTTTTGTTAACGGGAAACGATACGGCCAATTTACCTTCATGGGGGTGGTTTGCTTTTGCGGAAGTGCAAATAAAATAAAGCCACAGATAAGCCGTTGATGGTTGGTGGGCGAAAAAAAGGGAGACGGCGATTTTCCATCACTAAAATCGCACACCGTCCTACACGAAGGATGGAGCAGGTGCGTAGCGTCATAAGAAATTAAAACTAGGTCAAGGGTGGCGTTTTATCGGCGGAGTTGTAAGTGATTTAGGTACCGGGGTGTACGTACGCAGCCAATTCTTTGTCACGAGCGACCGGGCGTCTCCATTAGTTGTTTTCGCCCAACCACGCGTTTTGGTTTGATGGTTGACTCGTTGCCTTTGTTTCGGCCGAACCGTCCTACTGCCGTGACACATTTCCAGGTGTGCCGACGATGACGTTCCGTAAAATTGTCGCCATTTACCGGCCCAGTTTTATTTATTCATTACGATTCGCTTTCCCGCGCCTTTCCGTGCGACCTTATCCGTCATGTTCGGCGCGGTGCCGGAAGCTAATTTTGTGGCCGAACGTGCAAACCAGTACGACCGATAAGCAATGTTCGCTGTCAAAAAGAAAATTAAACGTGAATAAATGGAAGCGGCACAATATTGCGCCGCTACCGAACGGGAAACGCTAGACAAAAATATGGCTTGTCATATTGGAGACCAACCTGGGCTGGTCTAGCGCTGCGTGCAATCAAAAACATGAAATACGCATCAAAACCGACCACTAAGCAGGTGGCACACGTACACAAAGAAGCGTAAAAGAATGGATAAAATGGCGTCCATTTTAGGATGATATTGTGCGTGTTTTTCTAGCTTTGTTATTCATGGGAAAGAAAGAAAAAACACCATTTCCCTTTCGTATTTGGACGAAATTTGCGTGACGCTAATTTAAGCGACATCATTCCACATTATTAGCTTCCTCAGCAATCACCAGGCACTGGTCGCTGTTTTGCAAAAAAAAGAAAACCATTCCAAAGATGGACAAATTTTTCCCAAACCCAAAAGCTCTCCGGGTTTTATTAATTGTTATGTGCAAAATCCAAAATCTTGCCTTAACAATCTCCTCGATCGATTGGGTTTTCCCCGGGGTTGGAACAGTTTTAAACCTACACCCAGCATTCTGCGGCTAAATTAGTGCCCCCCCCTGACGGCACGTGCTTCGGTCCACTTTTTCGATTAATTTAAAACAATTTCCAAAAAGTTGTCCCCTTGTTTGCAACCAGCCACGAACCATTACACTGCGAAAAGGGATAATTGAAATCGCTAACCGAGCTGTTACCGCGCTTCGAGACTCGAATGGAAGAGAAGAAAAAAGCGGACCAATTTTATGATGATTACACTGTAACCGAAACGTTCGGATTCGATTTCAGCTCGGACACCGGTTGGAGCACAAAACTAATGCCATTCAATTGCACCCGACAAGCTGTTATGGCGAATGGGTAATATTTACTGCAAACCGTCCCTTGCAACCGCTTTGGATGACGCATCACATTCGTGTAATGGCTAACGATAAGATCGGTAAGGTGTTTTTTTTTTAGGAAACAGGGTAATATCCCGTTTGACCAAGTAATGAAGGTCTCAACAATGGTCGACACCGTCGCTGATACGATTTGATAATTTAATTTTATTTTTTACGATTGTTTACCGCAAACCTTCGATTAATCGTTTTTAAGGAAGATAAGATCCATTATTCTATAGCATTTCGCCCGAATGTCCCTCAACACAGCACAACCTTCGGTAGCAATTTGCTGCCAAACAAATGTGCCTCATCATAGCAATGATTGACATCATATTCTTTCCTGTCTGTTTTTTTTTTGTTATATTAAATAATTTCGAACAAATGAAACCGAGTGCGTCAGCAGAAATTTATAGAACAAATTTATTTCCTGCAAAAGTTCAAACGAAACCATGCGCCGTTCATCCCGCGGACGACTTCATTTGTCATCCGTGCGAGATGGCACGAGTCCATTGTTGAGCAAGCTGTACAATTGATGGTGCATGTCGGGAATGGGAAACCCGCCGCACGGGCGTATTCCACTACTTGCTTGCGCAATGGGAACTCGGGATGTGCGCTTCCGATGTGCTTTGTCCTTCGGTTGTTCACCATCGTTCGCCAGGAAATTGAAAGCATCCATTTGTCAGTGTCGACCGAAGATGATGCCGCCTGTCGCCATCTGTCTAGGGGAGCTCCCCCGGAAACAAAGAGGGAAAGAGAAGGGAGGTTGCGAATTGTGGGGAGGGGGGAGGGGGTTGAAACCTTGCACCTTCGAGTCTGGCTACGGAATAGTCCAGAAAACTCCGAACCACCAAGATGTGGGAATGAAAGTTTGGCGCAAAAGGTTTATGTAAATGCGTACGGTAAACCAGTGTGTGGTGGAGGATTTTTTATAGCGACACTCACACACACTGAGAGTGAGAAAACGAAAATATTGAGGGACATCTCCAGCGAACATGAAGTCATCATCATCAGCTCGTGTATGTGGTGTAACTTTTCACCAAAACAAAAACGAAAAAAAAAAGATAGAGAACAAAGTTACCAAATGTTTCTAGCTTTGGGACAAATGTTTTTGCTCTATCTCATCAAAACTTTATCTATCAGATACGTCCAAGAGCCGTGAGATTAGGTTATGTACCGCTGCTGTCCCATAGTGTGAACGGGGGTGTAATATCTTTAGGGATTTGCGTCAAACATTAAAAAACTGGGTTTGAATTGATCATAACTTTTACTCGCCACATTCAATACATTCTTTTTCTCTCTAGGAATTCCAGAGTTACTTATGTGTCCCTACCAATTGTTCTATTCCTTGGGTTTCTTTGTTGTTACAGATCTTATTGTAGTGGTAGCGTCTATGGTTGTGCTGTCCGTCGGCTCAAATGGTCAGGTGTTTGCAACGAGCGCCATCCGAGGTATTCGCTTCCTGCAGATCCTTCGCATGCTGCACGTGGACCGGCAGGGTGGCACCTGGAGACTACTCGGTTCGGTCGTGTTTATCCATCGACAGGTAAGCAGCACAAAGAAAGAAAAAACAAACACACAGTACCCAACAACAGAACAGGATGAATAAATCACCTCGTCGAACTTCGGATCTCGGTGTATCCGTAGATAGATTAGGTTATGCATATCTGATGTAACTCCAGAACGATGAAAGAGAATGAGAGAGATATATATATATATATAAAGTGAGCACTAAATCGGATAAATCCTTTCCCAGGAGCTGATTACCACACTGTACATCGGTTTCCTGGGGCTTATCTTCAGCTCGTACTTCGTGTATCTGGCGGAGAAGGACGTGCTCGGTCCGGACGGTAAGGCGGACTTTGCCAGCTACGCCGATGCGCTCTGGTGGGGCGTCATCACCGTCACGACGATCGGGTACGGTGACACGGTACCGCAAACCTGGATGGGCAAGATCGTTGCCTCCTGCTTTAGTGTGTTCGCAATCTCGTTCTTCGCACTGCCGGCCGTAAGTAGCACCGCACCATTCATCCACCCACCCCCCACTTCACCTCGCTGACCTCTTCCCGTCTTTCCCCTCACTTCCTTCCACAGGGTATCCTCGGATCCGGATTCGCCTTAAAAGTACAACAGAAGCAGCGCCAAAAGCACTTCAACCGGCAGATACCGGCCGCCGCCATGCTGATCCAGTGCCTCTGGCGCTGTTACGCCGCCGACAAGAGCTTCCACAGTGACGCCACCTGGCAGATCTACGTCAAGTCAACCGACAACGGCAACAACAACGGCAACAGCAGCACAGCCCTTCCCTCGCAGTTGGGCAAAGTGAGTGCGATGTTTAGCGGTGTACGTTTGTATGTTTTGGTGGTACTTTCCTGGCATCTTTCGCATATAATACGATACATACCTTTAGGGTGGTTCTGTGTGGTTTCGCTTCCCATTTGCTGCAAACCGATTCTTTTTTTTTTGTGTGAGTGTTATGAGTTCTCGTTTTCCTTTTTATTTTATCCCGCTCAAAAAGGATAGGATTTTGCAGCAGTTATTAAATATCTTTACTTATTATTTAAAATAAGAAACAAAAAACATCAAACAAAAACCTCGTTACGGGTGACTTGTTAAGGAAGAAGAATAGGTATCTTTGGACCTTTTCCATAAGCAATTACTGCAAAGAAAGGCACATGAATCCTTTTGTTATAATAGCAGTCTGCACATCATAACGTATGCATTAGAAACAATGGACTAATGTTGAATAGCGAATTAGACAACAACTAAAGACTAGAATTATTTGACAGACGATTTCGTTAACTTTTACATATACATTGCGTCTAACAATAGCTATATGAAGACAAAGTAAATGTTGGGATCTGAGTCAGTTCTTTCCAGTTCTTTCTCAGGTCTGGACTGCCCCTTTGTAAAGACTTGTTGGAGTCAACAGTTTTCATTGCAAATTTTAATTTTACCAGTCCAGATCAGAGGCAAAGACAACATCTTCCTTATTATGGTATTTCTTGAGAAAGACGGCAATTACCGGAAGGCATTTCGAGAGCTTATCTCAAATTGCCGTCAATCTTGGAAACGTAGACACATTCGCAGTTGTGACGATCGTCAAACATTGAACATCTGCTTTGACATCATGGTAAGGTTGTCTTCAACGAGAAGTTCCTTGGAGTAGTACTTCCACTCTCAAAAAATCTTAGTTCTTCAATCCCAATTTCCGGATGGTACTCACTGATGAAATGCCTCTTCTGAAAGTTTCGTATGGCAATGTGCAAATCTTGTTCAACAATCTTCCGAAGGAACTCAGAGGTCACTTGGGTCTTGCATATTCGCCATTAAATTTTGCTTCAATTTCATCTTATATCAGCTGGCAGCGAAGAGGAATTGAGCTTCTGTTCAACGCACAGTCCTTTCTACAGACGAGAGTGAATATTGTAAAGGTCTAAACGAATATATCTACCAGACCCAAAAAGCCTCACAGAGTCCAACTTCTTCGCTCCCGCTGGGGACAGTTGTTTGCAAGTTTTTCCACTGATATTATAATGAATAGTCCATTTTTTAATGCATACGTTGATATTAGATCTTTATTTACAAAAAAAAGACACCGTAAAATCCATTCCTCCCAAGCTGACAAAACCATCCCCACTAAAAGTGTGTAAAAATGTTTGTCCCATTTGTTAGCACCACCGTAAGTGTATAGAAAATTGAACAACTAAACTGGCTTCGTAGTACAGGAATGTACCCCCAATTGCTTGCCGTTGTTCAGTTTGTTGAATGTTTCAATGTTTAGTGTTCGATGTTCGATATTGATTGCGTTTCATTAGTGGATGTGTAGTAGTTGAGTGCACATATTGGTTGAAGGTTGTGCTTTGACTGCTTTTGCTGTAGCGTATGTCTGAAAGCCTCACATCACACCGTAAGCTTGTCCCCAGGGGTAACCAAAATAAACCATAAATCAAATGTTTAATAGAGCTACTCTAAACCGAAAAAAACGCTTAACGCTTTAAACTGAACTAAGTTTGAATTCTTACTGTAAAGCTATTAACATCGCTAACGTTTAATTCCGTCACAAAGTTGCTTAACGTCATCATAAGCGAATGCATCAGCGAACAATCGTTTACTTGCTGCGGTCCGTAACAATGCAGATCCGTGTAACGCAATCCAATTATTTTTCATTGCTCCGGTAAGCGATAGTGGCTAGTCACTTTTATGCTGCATCGTGCCTCGTTATGGTGCGTTCCCACGCTGCTCAAATCAATCTATTTCCGTTCCCACGCGGACAAATAAATTACCGTACCGCAGCGCTGCGTTCTAAGCTGCTCTTGCGCACATCGCTGTTTGACGTATCTGATTACACGACTGCAGTCAGTCAGAGAAACGCCTTGATCAAAGATCCATTCTACGCAAATGAGCGAGACGCAAAAAGCGTTCTTGGAAAGGCGAGCTCGCGAACCGCGAGGCATATTGTTTTACAATTTCATCCTCCTACCACCCACGCTCTGCTTCTCACTGCTCTCCCGCCCGGCATGTCTTGGTACGGTTCTTGCAAACCGCGGAATCGCATTCCTTGGAACCAGCCATTTGCTGATGTAAAATGTTGTGTGGGCCATCGTTTGGCATCGGGCAAGGCAGAAAGGCAACGGATAAAACCAATCAATCAATCAAACACAAACTCTCAATCAAACAAACGGACGGAACCATCCTTCAACCCGACCGGTCCCTCTCTCTCTCTCTTTCTCTCTCGTCCTGTGTCGTCGGCCCATTTTCATCAAAAGCAAATTGGCAACAAGAAGCAAACAAATGGCACGGGAGCGCAACAGCAGCACACACAAAAAGAAACAAACAAAACGAATGCCAAAACAGTTTGTGATCAAATTTAAATTTTGACAGCTTTGCGAAGTGGTTCCGATGTTGTGTTTTTATTACCATCGCTTTTGTTTGTGTGTGTGTGTGTGTGTGTGTGTATTTTTATTTGCCTGACATGGCGTACTAGCGTATTGGCGGGAAAAAAAATGTCAGTAGCAATACGCAGCCACCCAGTTCGGTCTTTTGTTTACACTTACGCAGCCATCCCGATGGAACCGCTCGAGTGGAAGGGATGAAGTTGTTTCTTTTTTTTTTGTATTGTTTTCCTTCTGTACTTTATTTTTGCCTCATTTTCGTGAGCATATTCCACCTGCAGTGATGAATTATTCAAAATCACAATATTCGATACAAACATGGCACAACGGTTTTCCGGTGCCGGCGCGCACTAGCAATACCATTAGCCGAGAGATCAGTCAAATGTGCGAAAAGGGAAAACACATAAATTGCGCCCACTCCGTACCCCGACCGATTTCCAACCTCTTGCCTGCCAGGGGGTTGGCCACCCAGAATGCATTTCCCTTTCCTTTATTGTTTGATGTTGTTTTCGTTTCGCTTCCATTTGGAATTTCGCTTCGATTTTCCTTTGTTTTACGCGCGTCTCTCGAGGGCTTCACAGCGTTGGTGGATTGAATTAGAATAATGGTTTGTTGCATTGTTTGCAGAACGAAAGGCAAAGCTTTTCGTCTCTGCAGCGCGGGGAAACTTCGCTCGCGGGTTTCGATTTACTTTCGCATAAGAAAGAAAGCAAAAACATGTAAAGTGAACAAGCGAAAAGATTGATTTTTGTACTTGTGTGTACTTTCTTATTCATTCGATTCCTCTGGATTGATTTTATTTTTGCGAAAGTGCTATGATGTAAAAGCATGATGATGAGATGAAGCCATCATTGCAATGCGATACCTTGCGGGTGCTTTCTTTGGTGACTTTGGTCCACATTTGGCTGATACGTTAATCTAATTTAATTGGAGTTGGAGCTCTGAATTGTTGTTTGCTTTTACCATACAGATCGATCTTTAGAGTGTGTTTGAGATCGGATTGGAGGATTATTAATTTCCGTTGCTTCTTTTCTATATGTATAAAATAATTAAAAAACTACACATTCCTGTGTCCGTTTGCTCCATTTTCTATGAATTTGTGTCAGTTCATACACAGACATCTCTGTTCCTAAAATCACATCATAATATGCGTCCACTGCCCGATCAAGCACATTTAAATCTGATGATTTATTCAAGCTTTCCAATGAATTCATCGGTACTTTCTCTCCCAGAAACTGTCCGCTATGATGATACTATGTACCCACCACAATCGCAACCATTTTCTCGATGTACGGATGTAACGAGTCCCAGTTAGCGATGGTTTTTCGAACCAAACCGAACGACTACGGGGCATGCACATACAAATTTCACTCTATTTGTAGCGCTGTGCCAATCGCAATGCGCCGCAAAAATCTCCCGCACTTGCATGGCGCGGTATACCCGTTGTTTGATGAAAATTAGACTCTACAAACTTCAGCTTAAATGCTTAAATGGCTGTAATCTCATGGTTTGTTGGGAGCTTTTCTGTGTCATGCTCTCGTGGAGTGTACTTTACCCGGCGGAAAGTTCACTTCGGTTGGGCACCGGTACATGCCAACGCTCATGTACGGTTTCATTCATCACGATCAGATCAGAAGGATAACTGAGTGGATATTAATGCTGTCGCTTGGTTTCCTTTTTCTCGGGCGAAAGGATAGTACCAGTGAAAAAAGTGAGAAAGGATGGCACCAGTGAAAAAAGTGAGTGAACACACATAGAGAGAGAGAGAGAGAGATAGAGAGAGAGAGAGAGAGAGAGAGAGAAAGAGAGAGAGAGCGAGCGCTGGATCAAATCATCATCTGCAATTTGTGTTGCATCTTTTTTATCTTTGTTCTTCTGAAGATTTTTGCACAAATTTTATGTTTGATTAGGCGACGATGGTAAAAGGATAAAGGACGAATCCTAGACGCGTGAGACATGCCGTAAAAGAACACGTCCCTCCAAACAACCATCCACACCAAATGTTCACCATTGCAAAAAGGGAAAGTTACTCATCGCTTTGTGATGTTGATCCGTTCATTCATCACACACTTCTACCGACCCGATGTCTTTCATTCAGAGTATTGAAGACATTACAGCAAAATCTATGCCAATGCCATTCTTATACATGTTTTTCTTGGGAAAATGATCACTACACTTGTGGAATCATTCAACGTAATTCTTTGTGTAGTACGAGTGTGTATTTACAGTGTGTAACGAAAATATTCGTCTAGCTGCATATTTTACCGGAAAAAGGTAAATTAGGAATATGAAGTTTGTCTCAGACAACTCAAACTCCAATGTTTTTCGAAGATATTACTTTGAAGACATACTGCAAGTATTTTACATCATTTTTACATATGAAACTTTCATTATCCAATTCTTTTCAGTCTTGGATCTTCATTACACCGATCTTCATGGTTAAACAGTGTAATATTCCTTCAAAGAATAACAATTTACTCACTTTTTGCTCAAATCAAGAAATACTTGGTTCTTGGTTTCAGACAACATTTGATGCTACTTGGCTAAACATAGAAATTTTTGGGGTTGGTTTTACAGGTATTTTGGATTGATTTGTACGGTAGCTCCTCTGCTTACCAATTTATTAGCCAACATCGATGAAATTGTTCTTAAGTTGTCTTGAATTTTATTAATTCTTCCAACAAAAAAACCTCCTCTAATGTTCACTTGAGGATCGAGATTATCATGTGATAAGTTTTCTCGTTTTAAAAATATATTCTTAGCCTTTATCGGTCAATTATGACTCACTGATGTTTGATTTTCATGTCCCATGATCCTACGGATGGGAAATTTCAGTCTCTACATCCCAAATATTGTCCTTATTGTTGCAATCGAAGACGGGTAAGGATAGATGAGTAATAACGTATTACGTTCTAACACCTGTAAAATCCATATAAAATGTCCATCTAGACCCAAACTTTCAGCACTCACTATACATCATCACAGCGGGGTCTCTTAAACATCATTCGTTTGTTTAGCGAATGTGTGTGTTCCGCCTTCAATCGTGTGTCCCTTTATCAGAATGAGTGGTTGTTCGAATGATAATCATGCACGTTTCAAGATTTCCACGCTCGTATTTACCTTGAAAATTTACACATAAACACACAATCTTGAATGGGAACATGGAGGTATAAAACGGGGCACCATAAAAGAAGCTCCCTTTTTATGAACGGAATGGAAAAGCGTGCCTGTAACACATACACACGGCCCGATCATTCCCGGAAATGAACAAAACACGGTGCCGCCGGTGAAGCGTGTTTGCCTCTTTGCCAGCAACATTTGTGGTGAGCGGTTCAAAAAAAAAAAAACATTTGCTTACCCCATTGTGCTGTGCCATTTTCGTGCTTTCGATTTCTATGTTTATTGCCTCCAGACCCCAAACCAGAGGCTGGTGCGGGACACACCTGGTTTCATAAAAGAAACGAAATCTTGACTTTATATTCAGTCGCCCGAAGCGAACGAACTGATAATTTGAAAAGCAGGAAAAATGTAGAATGCAAACAGGAACGGGCTCAACTCAGCCGGGTAGCAAACGCAAAGGAACAACACGCAAAGGAAAAAACATCACGTCTGGTTTTTGGGTGGGAACCATGGGAAGGGAGGTTGGTGGTGGTTGCGGAAACCGTCGGGAAAGTCGCGGCAACATACAAAACAACCGACGCTGCATAGAAAAAGGCTTATGATGTTCTTTTTATCTCCCCCC
>STHB01000010.1:18590936-18629319 GCA_018908115.1 Anopheles rivulorum
TATTAGGTGTATTAATGTGTTCGTGCGGTTTTGGTATTAATGCTCCCATTTATTTATTACATATTTATTGAATCTGGCAACACTGCCAATTTGAAGTGTCATTATTGGGCTACAATATCCACTATCTGTCATTTTGATAAATAGTAAATAACATAGTATCTGCGAGCACCGAACATGGCATCATTTGTACCAAATAATGTGTTTTTGCGGGGAGTTTTGCTTCATTATTTCAATATGAAGAAAAAGGCTGCCGAAAGTCATAAAATTTTGGTAGAAGTGTATGGTGACCATGCTCTAGCTGAACGAACGTGTCAGAAGTGGTTTGCACGGTTCAAAAGTGGCAATTTTGATTTGGAAGATGAGGAGCGTTCCGGAGGACCACGAAAGTTTGAGGATGGAGAATTAGAGGCAATACTGGATGAAGATCCATCACAAAACCAAAAAACACTTGCACAGACACTGGGAGTGGCTCAGCCAACCATTTCTCTTCGATTAAAAGCAATGGGAATGATCCGGAAGGTGGGAAATTGGTTGCCCTATGACCTGAAGCCAAGAGACGTCGAACGCCGTTTGTTCACTTGTGAACAACTGCTCCAAAGGCAAGAGCGGAAGGGATTTTTGCATCGAATAGTGACTGGTGATGAAAAGTGGGTACATTACGATAATCCAAAACGTCGTGCAACGTATGGATACCCCGGACATGCCACATCATCGACAGCCAAGCCGAATATTCATGGCGCGAAGATCATGCTGTGTATTTGGTGGGACCAGCTGGGTGTGGTGTATTATGAGCTGCTACAACCAAACGAAAAGATCACTGGGGAGGTCTATAGACGACAATTGATGCGTTTAAGCCGTGCTTTGAAAGAAAAAAGACCACAATACGCCGATAGACACGACAAAGTCATATTGCTACATGACAATGCCAGGCCACATATAGCGGTACCGGTTAAAAATTATTTAAAAACACTCAAATGGGATGTCCTACCCCACCCGCCGTATAGCCCAGACATTGCCCCTTCTGATTACTATTTGTTCCGGTCGATGGAACACAGCCTGGCTGACCAGCAGTTCCATAATCACCAAGAAGTGCAAAAATGGATGGAGGATTGGTTAGCGGCCAAACCGCCATCTTTTTTCCGCGACGGGATCAGAAAGTTGCCTGAAAGGTGGAAGAAGGTTGTGGAAAGTGACGGACAGTATTTTGAAAATTGAATAAATTACCATTTCGCCAAAACAGAGCCCAAAACTTTGGTTAAAAACCGCACGAACACATTAATACTCCTAATATAAAGGAAAACATGAATATAAACATAATATTTAAAACAAGAATACTAGAGTGTGTGGACATGAAAATAACAAATTTGACAAAACCACGTTGAGGACGTGTATATCAATCGCAGCATCATTATTGCTAATGTTGTGGATGATATAATTTGCAAACAATTTACAAACAATATCGCGTTTGCTGGCTCTAATATGCGTTAGGGCAGGAAAGAGCAGCACATTGGGGGATGAGGTATCTTCCCTTTAGCTTGCAGATACCGAGTGGAACGTAGTAGCGAGTTTAGTTTCCAGCACTGATCGTTTTTTTCCAGACATTCCTCCAGTCGATATTGGGTAGTGTGACTACGACTTTAGAATCCCAGTATCTCTGGATCAGGTTTCGGTTTATATGCTTCGTGGTCTAGTGGGATGTATGCCATCTTCTGAATCACCGTCCTCAAACACGGATACGTTGTCGGGATGCTAGAAAGGTTCGGTGGGTTTCCAACACAATTGATGTGTTGGACACCAACTTCCAAACACTCTCTCTCCTTGACCGATTGGCCAGGAGTGCCACACATTTAGTTTTGGGGAGATGTAGGTTGAGTTCTCCTTTATTACGCGGCAGCGCGAGTTGTTCCAATGGCACGCGTATGCCTTCACTTCTGTTGTACAACAGGTACCCGATCAAAGCAGTGGCACTATTGATATCGGACAATCTCGGAGAACATACTGAAGCTACGTACCACAATTTCGGAAGAAGAAAGGTATTCGGGAGAATAACCCTCCGTTCCAAGTTGAGATCCCTGATCTTGGGTAGTCTCACGAGCTGCCCGAATATGCATATCTGCATGTTCCAGTTTTCGCACATAGCTTGACAAACGTTGTTGGCAAACAGTATTCCAATTCCAACCATAATCGCTCTTCGGTTTTCAGCCACGGTACATTTCATTGTACAGCTGGGTTGACCAATCCGACGTCTATGGCGATCGTTTTTTTCCACGTTTAAGCGAACACCGGAGACACTACCAAACGCCTCAAAGAGCTCACGCACACGCTGGATTTTGTCAGGAGAGGTTGTCACCACAGAGATGTCGTCAGCATATGCGTTGACCAGGTCATCCGGGTCGGAACAAATGTCTTGTGATGAGGGGTTAAAGGTAAAGGATAAAGAGGTGCATGGATAGAGGATCACCTTTTCGAACAGATCGCACAATCGGGAAGAATTCACATAAATTAATAATAAATTTCCTAATTAAAAAGAGTTTTCATTCTCATCTCTATTCTACTGTCCGTTTGTTTGAAAAATGTATAAATAAATTTACAATTTACAAATAAATAATTGCTCTAGATCGCCAAATTTGTCTACTATAAGGCACGAGATTATAAGAAAATTTCTTAGAAATTTATATTCACAAGATTCAGCAATATGATGAAGCAATAAAAATCGATGAATCTCCGGAAGGATTCAAGATCTATTTAAGAGTCTACTGACTGTATTTAAGAACACTGCTGACGAGAATCTTTACGAATTCAAGAATATTCCTAAAAGCAATTCCGAGTCATTAATATGGGATAAGGAATTGAAGGAATGTATATCTCAAAATGAAATAAAAAGTATTTCATTAGAAATGTTAAAAATTCAATACGATTCCAAAAAAAGGTATCTCTTCATATAAAACATTCACCTCGTGCATGATAAATTTAGAAAGCAATGCAATGCAAAGAATAACGAAACAAGCATTCCTTTCTCATAAAGGTAACATCTAAAGGCTATTAACTTTCGTTCTCGATTAAGACAATGTTTCCATCTTGGCTACATCTCATCCTTCCTATTCCTCTGGTGAAATGTTTCGTCACTTTATCATCGAATGTGTGATGATATATCAATCGTTACCGATACCGTGGCCCGTTGATTGATTTGTTTCGATTGGTCGTTGACGGTACCAGACCGATAGTGCCGATTCACACAAGTCAATCGAAAGAGCAAAAAACAAAAAAAGAACATGTAAGGAAGCTGGCAAAGTATATCATCCCCGGGTAGATAATCCAATTGTAATCCAATTCCAATATGGCGAGAAACCACCTACCGACGACGTTGCCGAGCAGGATGTGGTCGTTTGTTTCGTTTTGTTTTTGGCTTCTTCTCCTCCAAAAAACACACCCACAAAATGGAACCATTAAAGATTAATTCTTGCCATAGCAATTTCTCGGTAGTGTTTGAATGTTTCCTTAACATTTCCAAAGACAAACGCGGCTGCCTGTTACGCTTCCGAAGAATCGTTCCTTAGGTGACCTTTGACAAAGCAGCACATCTATACTTTTATACATATATATGCATTTAGCTGTCCGCTTCTGTCACATCGTATTGCTTTTTTTGTGTACTAAAGTTTTGTGACAAGAAAGGTCATGCCGTATGTTAATGTAGCATCGCAAACTGATAACACCGAGACATATGGGCAATGGTGACAGGAGCGATGAAACGATTGCATTAATCAAGCGCGCTGTCATCGAGTCACGGGCCGTGGGGTTTTTAAACACTTATTCTTATGAAACATTGATGCATAATGAAGGAAACGGTTTTTTTATTTGTTTCATTTTGTTAAAAGAATTATGTATTTAAAGAAAAAGGTCCTCATTCGAGGGCTGACTAAACTTAGAAACCAAAAAACAGAAGCTTAACATTTCCACCCTAGGAATGAATCATGCTTGAAACGCACAATTCCCCCTCAACCTCCCCCCCCCCCTCTCATTCAAAGTACAAGTAGACCCTACCAAACTCCCCCCCCTCCCCCTCGCCATCTTCCCCTTCCCCCCTCCCACTTCCTTCCCAACGCACCAGGCACGTCCCGTATGCTTGTCCCATATCCCGGCTGTCCACGCTTGCTTCCAGAGCCAAAACCGTGTCCGTGTGTTCGTGGCGCTCGTCGGTGTGTATCAATGTGTTTTCGTTGTTCGCTGTCCTTTACACGAAACATTCGGGTTCAGACCCTAATGGTGCAGGTGGCGCGTCGTGGTGCATCGGTGCTGAAGCGGCGCAAATCCCGGAACCGCATGGAGGCGCCCCATATGAAACCACCGCCGAGTGCTGGCCCGGGACCGGGCCCAACGTCGGCTGGTGCAACAACGTCGACGGCGACGGCGACGACGACGACGGCCGGTGCAAATGCTTCCGGTGCGAGCTGTGCTTCCGGAGCTGGTGGCAGCCAGGGGACGGCACTCGCCCAAACGTCCGCCGGTGGTACGCAAGAGGGTGGACCGGTCGGGACACCCAACACGCCCGGTGGTGCGGCGGGGGACCTCACGAAAAGTGAATCCGATGGTGATGTTGTGTTCTACATGGAGGAGCCACGGTCGGCAGGTACGTTTTAGCTTAAGCGTTTTAATCGTATACAGTGCGTAACATAATTATACGTTCATTTGTTTATTTGTAAATTTAAGAAAAAAAAACCAATAGGATAAATGTTCTGAAAAATGGTATTTAAAAGCAAGCTGTGATTTTATTCAATATTTTTGGTCAAACCTTTAACTGTTTATTTACCAAGTTGCGGATTTTTCAATGTGACAAAAATGTACAGCCAGCTATAAAAATTGAATATCATATAATTTTATATCATATATTAAATGCTTGAAGATCCTTACCGTACCATAGTTTTAATGTAAAATTTCATATGATTGGAGTTTTACCTTTTTTAACTTAATTTTGTATTTTTGCTTCTAAAACTTTCATGTTAATAAAAACAAAACAAAAATATCAAAAATATGGGAAATTAATTTCTAGCAGTTAACTAGAGTTATCCTCGAATACCATTATTAATGCCATTTTTTGTACATTTTTAACACCATCTATTATACGTTACCCAATATAAGTTTTTATCATTTAAAATGCCTTAAAAAACAACACCTTTTAAAAGTGATACAATTGATTAATAATTGTACGTCCGTGAGGTTAAATTTTACAAACCATTTCCCGGTCAAAATAATCGAACGATCGGGTTTAAAATAAAAACAACCCATAAATCCCCCATTCCACTTCGCACCTTCCATCGGATAAACCTTTCTCGTCCGATTGCTACCTAGATATTTATTGATTAAAACATATTTTTCCATAACATTCCTTGCTAACAAAAATCATTGTCAACAATTCAAAGCTCTATCATACCTGAAAAGGGATGGTCGAAAACAAAAAAAAAACAGAAAACGAACAAGAATTTTCCTATAAATATCTACGATATCAACCCGTTCCAAAAGCAAGAGAGAAAGAGAGAAAGCCCTCCATTTCACCGTTTGATCATGTCGATAAAATGTTTTCACTGTTGTTACCCAAACCGTACAAAATATGACCCGAATTCGCTTCGCATTTCCACGTCGCAATGAAGGATGAAGGGTAGGAAACATATTTTCCCACCCAAATCTCTCTCTCTCTCTCTCTTCGGAACGTACAATTTACCGCCCATACCTATGAGGCGCATTTTTCCTGTGTTTTTTGTTTTCTTTTTGCTCTTTCTGTCAGGGAGTATTTGTGTCGGAAGTAATCATCGATAAATTCCTCGATCGGTGCCTGACAGAAAATTAGACCCGGTTGTCCGGTACCATGCTCGGCTAGCATATGTAATAAAGGTGTTAACAGCCGTACCGATGGTGTGATGAATTTCCGTTCCATTCTTTGTACGCGCCAGCCATTCCATTTCCATTCGAGCACTTAATTAATTGGTCAATTTCGTTTCCAACCAAACTTCGAACACACACACACACTCTCACACCGAAATGGGAATCGGTATTCGATTGTGGATAGTGCCCTCTTCTTACCGAAATTGGTGCTTCTGGAAGCGTGCCGTTTTGGGGTTTTCGTTTTTTTTCTGCTTCCTAATGGGGGTTTCGAATGGAAAATGAAGAAAAATGCAGCACAAAGAATTATGTCTCTGTTCGTGAGGAGAATATTTTTTGCGGCAAACGAGAAGGATACGTGGCCACGCCACGTTTTCTTTGCTAAGACAAGACATGTTTTTCGTTTTTTTCCTTGCCGTTATAATGTTTTTCATTATTTTTCTCAATTGAAAATGATAACATTTGTTCCTTATCTGATGTTTGAAGGAAAATACCATCCGCAAAAAAAAAAAGCAAACGTTTACAAACAACTGGGCGTCTCCATTAGTACAACGATCACGCGTATGAGCTGAAGCTTAATACAACAGAATAAATTATACACGAAATGGGGGTAAATAAAAAGGAAGTTTAGCTTCGTTCGAAAGAAAAATAAAAAAGGAAAAAAATTACATCTTGTCCAATAGCGAAACATAAAAAAAAAAACATACCAACCACAAAGTTCGTTCAACTTACCATCCTGTCGACATAAACAATGCCCGCCTCTAACCATGGGAATATGGAATTATGGTATTTACCTTCGCAAATACTGCGTAGAGAGACTTGCATGGTAGAAATCCAAACAAAAAAGATAAAACCACACTATCTTTATTCTAATTATTCACACGCACGAACGCTCAAACAAACAGACGCGTATTTGCCTTGCCGTAACAGCGCTGGTCAAAGCACTGGTTGACACTAGCGCTTCCGTGATCATGCAATATATGGAAAGAACACTCTGGAAACAAGTGAAATTCACATAAAAAAGACACATACTAAAGTGAATGTTTTTTTTTTTTACTAAAAAAGCAGCTTGTAAAACAAGCAGCCGATGTTTTTTTTTCTTGTACAGTAATAGCAAATTGCATTCAACCCGGTGACACGCAAACATGGTCGAGCGTGATTAGAACTATTACAGGGTAGAATTTTCGTTCATGCCTTTATCTCGTACCCGCCCTTTATACAGACTTTTGTAGGTGTATGTGTATGGCAATGAGCAGATTATACACATTTTGTACTTTTTCCTTTAACAAAGGTATTAAACTAGCTGCCATATGCTGAAATGGACGGGTGGTTTGTGGTTTTATAACTAATTTACCATGCTGATTCGGGTTAGGATATTTTATTATTAAAATTGATAGCAGGACAAGATAGCAAACACGTTAAAGTGTTTCTCTATGTTCGAGTAAAATCATTCATTTTGAACAACTGTCAGTATTAAAAATGAAATAAATTTTAATTGAAGCTTCAACATTAAGATAACTATACAACTATGTTGAACAAAACGATATAGAAACTGATGGTTTGCTAATGAAAGACAAATTAGAGACTAGAGATGAAAATGTTCAAATTATCTTTTATAAAACAGTAAACAAAAAGCATTACCATATAATTATGTCACGCACTGTAACAAAAGTGTCTTGCTTTAATTGTACCACTCGTGAGCGATTAAACCGTTAGCGCAATCCATATTAATCTGAAGGTTGTTGTTTTTTTTTGTTTCCCTTGTCCCAGGTACTCCGCTGCGGACGCGTCGCAACGATCCGAACCGGGGTGTGTTCGTTAGCCAAAACAGTTCCGTTACGGAAGCGCCGAGCGATGAGGTGGAACCCGAACCGGAACCGGACGACGAACCGGAACCGGCCCGTGTCACGCAGTAAGTAGCGCACGAGGAAACAATTAATGTTCGCAGCAGAAGCAGAATAGAATCACTTGCCCGCTGACCGGAATGGGTGCTAATGAGCTGGAATGTGTGTGTGTGTGTTTTTTTATTTTCTCCCACATCTCCGTTTCCGTTTCTTTCCAGATTGACGGAAGCGCACCGGAACGCGATACGCGCGATCCGGAAGATCAAGTACTTTGTCGCGCGGCGTAAGTTTCAGCAGGCGCGCAAACCGTACGACGTGCGGGATGTGATCGAGCAGTACTCGCAGGGCCACCTGAACATGATGGTGCGCATCAAGGAGCTGCAGCGCCGGCTGGATCAGACGCTCGGCAAGCCGGGCAGCTACCTGGCCGGCATCGATCGGGTCGGCAACATCAAGCCGATGACGGTCGGCGCTCGGCTGTACCGCGTCGAGCAGCAACTATCTGTGATGGATAAGAAATTGGATCAATTAACGCACGCCATCAACTCGATGACGATGCAGCAGAAGATGATATTACCGCCGATGCAACCGTACCAGGCGCATCCGCTGCACCAGCAGCATCCGATGCCACCGTCGGTGGCTGCCGGTGTCCATCCGCTGCACTCGCCGGCCACGCTCGGTGCGATCGTGCAGCATCAGCAGCAGCTACAGCAGCATCAGCAGCATCAGCAGCAGCAACAAATTTCCCCGCTCCAGCTGCCTGCTGCCCCGTCGCAAGCTTCCTCGCCCTCGCTCGCCATGAAAAGCCTCGAGGACGATGTATAATATTTAATCTAAGCTCGCCCGCTCACACGCTGCACGTGTCCGGTGCGAGAATGGGAAGGGTTGAGGAAGAGGGGAGCGGGAGGAAGTGAAGGGGAGAGTGGGAACAATTGTGTTCAAAGGCGCATACGTCGGAATGGGCAGACAATTACACGGACCACAACATTGGTGCATACAGCGAGTGAAAACGACCGGACGGCTACATTAGCCACGGATGTGTGGAGAAAGGTTGGCAACGTGTTGGAGTTGTAAGTGTAAGTAAGGGGATATGTAAGGCAAAATCTGACGTAAAATGATGCACAACATTGACGCGGCTATTTCTTCAAATGATCCTCCCCCGAGCCGATAAAGGCGAACGTAAAACGAACACGAAAACACAGAACAAACCGTAACATTTTACCAAAAAAAATTCAGAAAAACAACTTCACAGGACCCCCTCTGTTCTGTATTGCACCGAAGACTATGTGCACCACTTCCAACATAGATACTGCTGTTGCGAAATAATGTAACATTTTAAAACAAATATTTTTCAAAACACACACACACATACACACCGTTACATTTTTACAAAAAGCTGTAAAAGAAAAAAAAGTATAACTTAAAAACAACACCCCCAACTCACCCCAAAAGCTGGTGATATATATAAATACATATATGCAAGTGAAGGTATGAAACATATAAGACACAAAACAACCAAGCGATTGCAAGCGAGACACTAAAACCAAGCAGAAACAAACGAACGAAAACATCGAAAAGTACTCGTAATGCAAAGAAGGAAGAAAGCTAAAGGATGTGACAAATACGATGCATTGTACTAAATAGGTTTGGTTTTCTATTTAGTACACACAACAATACAGGCCGCGTTATTTCAAATTATGCTTGTCGATCCTGTCAACACGACGCACACATAAACAAACGTTCTCTTTCTCTCTCTCACACACACGCTTGCTAAGAAAAATAAATCTGTTACTATGAGGGTAAGTGTGTGCCCGCCTACCGAAAAGGAAAAAGCAAACAAACGTAATCTTAAGAGGACATGAGACTGTGATAGTGAGTTTCGCTGACGGCAGCTGTGTAAATTTCGTGTGCGCAATGTCCACAACTCGCTTAAATGTGTGTTAGTAGTGGTGTACTGTGCGGTGCGTAGTGGACGATCCTGAACGCACTGAGACAGAGCGAAATCGCCGGAAAGCGTGAGAGCGCGAGAGAGTGTGTGTGCGCACTCGTCACACATTTGGTGGATGTGTGTTTGTTTAAGTATACTAATTCGCTGTTGCAATTTGTTTCTGTACAATCTCTTTGTTTTTTTTTTTGAGAACTAAATATTGCTCCATTCGTCCTGTCACGCTGGACAACCACTGTTTGTTGCGTTGCGAATTCTTTTTCTGTTTTTGTTTTTATTTTTATATTTGCATGTGTAGAACGCTTCGATTCGTTTAGATGGTGAACTGATGAACGATATAAAAGAAAAAAACAACAAACCGTTCAATGTTCATTTTATTGTCCATCGGAATTATACACAACACAACATCGGCGGTACGGCGAATGCATGTTAAAAACACGTGCAACATGTGCAAAAATGTGATTCCGGATAGGAATCAAAACGAAAAGAGCAGTGCAAAAGGTGCAAAACACGTGCAAGCACAGCAAAACATTAAAAAAAACAACACAGAAGCAAAGCAGCAACGAAGAGAAAGAAGTCAAATAAGAAGGAGAAGAAGAAGAAGAAGAAGAAGAAGAAGAAGAAGAAGAAAAAGCAAAAGAAGAAAAACAAAGAATAGTAAGCAATAACTAAACGCAACTCAAATGCCTCGAAACTATTTTTGAACAGTGCGGTAAGTCGAGCAGGTGTTTTTCCTATATTTGCAACACACCTTTAGTTCTCTAGCTGCGTTTTCTCTCTCTCTCTCTCTCTCTCTCTCTCTCTCTTTCTTTCTCTTTCTCTCTTTTTCTTTCTTTCTTTGTTTCTTTCTTTCACTTTGGTTTTATTTACTCATTTATTACACTTTACTTCGGCAGCTTACCACAAGTGGCAACGAATTATTATAAGTGTGTGTGTCTGTTGTTGATTCTTTTTTGCTTGCTTGTTTAAGCTAAAAGCATTCTGATTCGATACGACCAGTGAGTAACATCTCTCGAAATAAAACGAAGAAGAAAAAAAAACGCATCACAACAAAACCCCGATCAGGGATGTCCATTAGAATGTGGAATCTGTTTTTGTACCTGTTACAGAAATATGCAAAAAAGTTTTCATATTCTTGCGGCCATCCTTGGGCGTACGCTTCAGCATTCAACCATGGTTAGTAGTACGATGCAGAGTAAACTATATGTTTACATGTAGATTTTATTGTTTTCTTTTTGTTACTAGTACAAGTTACTGGCTTGCAGGCCGATTTCAAACACTATCGTGTTACAATTTCTGTTCCGTTCTAAGCCACATTTCACATCCGTTTCGTGCCTTTTAAAAATATTCTCCTTCCACAAAAAAAAACAAACACGCTCACCTATAGCTGGCGTGTTACATGTGCTTAGCTTACAATCACACACACACAAACCAAACTCGCGGTAACGAAACAAACTCTAATCTTCACCTGAATGCCTACTAAATGGAACGTTACAAAAAAAAAGTGAAAATATTCACCCGGACAGGACATCATTGAATATCTCACGTACAAAACACGCACAAAACTTCGAGTGCACACGTGTCCAAATGCGAGAAGGAAAAAGTATGGAAGTGAGCAAAACAAAAGCAAAGAAACCCCGCATACACTTCATCACAGCCGACACAAATCCAACCAACACAAACCACCATCAACGAAGGTAAATATGTACAGCAAACGTGTGACAAATTTAATTCCAATCTGCAAATCGCTAAACTAACCCGATACACCACTAGCCCGCTTGGAGTACTTGTTTTGTTTTTGGTAGTACTGTTTTATATGCCAAACGGGGTGTACTGAACTGAATGGCACAGTGCACATTATACTAGATGAAAGCAACAGGTAGGTAAAGAGTTACCTAAACGGTTTAAAACAAAACCATGCGCAACAGAGTTACGTAGCGAAATGCGTCTTTTTTCGTGTAAATAACTTTTTAACAAACTCGATCGTACAATCCGGCTGTAACCGGTGGGTATGTTTGTTGGTGTCTCGTTTTCAGTTCGTTTTGAATGTGTGCAATATATTTCGTCTCGTTCTATCGATTATCTAAAAGGGGGAAAAAGTAGAGGAAAACGAAACTAATATCGGCTGAATGTAAGCAAGTAAGCTGTTTGTTAAAATCAATTCAAAGCCGCTCTACCGTAAGATGCTAGCTAAAGTATGCTAAATAATTGTAACGATAAAAGAAAAACACATCCAACTCAACACTCAGTAAACATTGAAGATGGGAATAAAACGTTATAATACTACTGAAAGTGATAAACAATGTAAACATAAAAATTTAAAAACAAACCCACGTTTAAGCTCTTAATAAAACTTTGCGTATTCTGCACAGCAACAACAACAACAACAAAAACTCACAGATTTAATACATAAAAAAGTCGACTAAAAGCACCTAAGTAAGATTACGTAGAGCAAAACGAAGTGGTAGTAGTAATAGAGTGGTAGGAAGAAGGTACATTAAGCCCGTTAAACCGTTCTTACTGTGATTACTGTGGTGAAGAGAAGAAAAAAAAACGGATTGAAGGAAAAAAAAAGGGTATCTTAGTACACTGCAACACATACGACAGCACACACTGAACACACTAAACCAAACAAACAAACCTGCAAAGCGCAACATTTGTACAGCCCATTGGAAACGGTTGCGTATTCGCAACACAAACAATCGAATAATGAATATTAGCAATGCTCTCTCCATCTCTCTCGATCGAATTAAAGCAAGGAAAGAAAAGGAAATCGTGTAGTTTAGTGCGATTTTGCAAAGCGTAGTGTGAAAGAGACCGAAAACTACATACAGTGGAACACCGTTTAACTGTATAATTAAATGTGTATTAAATGTATGGTTTGCAGTAGATTGTTTTTAATTTATTGTTTTATTTAATTTTACGTTTTAATGTTGACAAATAAAACTTTTTGTTTTGTTTATTTTTACTTTACAGTATGGCTCATTTATTATTTGCCACTATCGGTGTCCGCAATTAATATCAACAAATCGCCTTTGAATCTGTCCTTTCCCCCTTGTAGCAGGAATAATCCGACAATCCGGTTTAAAAATTACCCGGATAAACGGTGTTCCACTGTACTTAGTTGCTTACCGCAGATTGCGACACTCGAATCGCTTAATAAATGCGGTAGTGTACATAACTTTTTAAGAAAACAATAACTCTCTCCCGCATTTGCGACCAGCACACATTAGTGAAAACAAAAAAGTAATGAAGAAAATTATCTTTCATTTTTGATTTTTTTTTTCTTCAAAACCACCAACACAAAAGACCAATTCGAACAAACGCCTGCTGTAAATATGTAACCACTACGCGTGAATGAGTGGTAGAAGAAAATGGAGAAATAAAAAAAACACACAATCACACACACAAATAATGAAAAGAAAACTTTTAGATAAACACTCTTGCATACATTTGCTGATAATGACGCTGAAGGGTCCAAACCTGTTTGCCTCTACGAAAGAAGAAAAACATAACCAGTAAAAGAAAAAATAATTTAAAAACAAAATGAACAAAGGAAACCAAAACGGTTACAAAAACCTATAATGTGTAAAGGGTGAAAGATATGAAAAATAAAACATAGGCGGCTTTTAACGAGAGAAATCTTTAAAACGAAGTTAAACGAACCATAAAACAAGATTGCGTTACAAGAAAACAATCGTAAATGAAAACGTGGTGGGAGGGCAGGAAATAAAACACACCCCACACACACACACGCACACAGACAAGCAGAAAACGGTAGAACAAAATGAACAGTGTTGTCTCACTTTTACAAATTTCAAACCAAAACATGGTGCTGCATGTTCGTTTGTTTGTACTTTTGATTCTATGTTTTGTTAGTGTGACAGGCATCGTATACTTCATGATCATTTGATGATCAGTTTATGTAGAGAAAGAATATTTATAAACTTACCCTGAACAAGCGCAAAAGGTGTGTACTATTTAAATGCAAATAATTATTGACAACTGGTGCAAACTGTCCTCCCGTCGCATCTCAAACTCAACACAAAATCCAAAACCTGACCCAATTTCTAACCCAATGGCTTTAAGCACAAGGACCATTCTCTAACCAATAGGAATTACGAATAGGCCGCCAGGACCATGAGTCCAGCATAGTTTACTTCGAAACTAACGTATCTTCTCCTAACATACAGAACCATACAGATGTAAACCACACTTTGTAAATTCTACATTCAATAGGTCCACTGACACGAAACCAGCAACAGCATAGAATCAACATATCTTTAGTACAGCTGCGAAAGGATAAACATTTTTCTTCCCGCAACATTGGTGATACGTGATTTGAATGAAAGAAAAAAAAACACTCAGCCACACACAAAGTAAGAAACGATCTGATACGGTTGAAGCAAGTAAACAAACACACGCTTAGTGGAATTTAACATTAAAAGCAAACATAAACCCATGGTTTCTCTTACTGTATCGAGCTGCGAATGAACCAACACCGTGTGCTAAGCAAAAACCTCTACAAAGATGCAAACACTTACCTACAAGGACTTGCAGCGAGAACCGATCCCGTTCCAGCACAATAAACGAACACGTTTGTTTCGTTAGTACTCTTTACAGGGTTTGTGGCAGCAAATAGTACAGTTACAGCCATTTCTGGATAATGTTCAAGTTGAACTAGAATGTGTCGAGATAGAACACTTTTTATGCAATTCTCAAATTCGAATTCGAAGTCGAATTCGATTCTGTTCAATGCTTTCTCGATTGTTTGTATTGAGAAAGCTTTGCACAGCGTCGATTTCAACATGCAAATCTTCCAGAAATTGGAAAATATTTAGCATTTTTTATCTACACATTCTAGTTCAACTTAAGCAGAATCTAGTAATGGCTGCAAATTTGTCACTGGCAACCATAAAATCCTGTACATCTTTATACAAAATTAATACATTTTTCTAGCGCAGTTTTCTAGCTCGAAGGGTAAAATTGAAGCCATTCCTAGAACATTTTCAAGAGGAACTGCCTTATGTTGAGGATAGTTGTGGAATTGTTTACCCTGTTTGGAAAGGAAACGGAATTTACCTAACGAAGGCTGTAAAACGTTGGAAAGATTCTTCCTGTCCTTTTGCATGTTCCATTTCAATTTGAAAAGTATCCAGTAATGGCTGCAATTTTATCACTGGAACCCTGTGGAACCCTTCCCGTGCTTCTCTATACAAATCGAACAAGTTATTTATACACGCAAGAAATGAAAATGTGCATTTTATCTCTAAAAACAAAACACGAGACATCAGTCCAACTCCTGAAGAGAACTTCTTATGTCGATCAGTTAAGTAAAACAAAAGGCAAAACCTATAAACTCTGTAGAATTAAAACGAACAAAAGGAAGCATTTTTAAATATTGTTAAACATTGGAATATTTAACGAACTTGTTAAGAAGACAAAATAAGCGTAGCAGAAAGGATGGAAGGTGGGAAAAAAAAAGCAAAACATAAATTTTCCTTCTTAAAAGATTAAACAGAACAGAACGTCATCGCCAGCAATCGGTACGATTCGGTAGTGTGAAGTAGTAGAACTTAACATAAGCTAGTAGCGAAACGAAACTGGTTTGGTGGCGAACGAATGGAGCACAATTACTAAACTAAACATGACAAACACACATACACGCACGCACGTACACATCGATACACACCCACACACACACGCATATCTTCAAACAAACACACACACAAAACACACTTATACCGTAGGGGCCTATCTATCGAATGCGGGAAAATGAACCACGGGGGAAATCTTTACTGGGAAAGCTTTAGCAAAAACAAAAAACAAACGAAAAACAAACAATGCGTTGACGAATTCATTCAACATTCAAGTGATATAAGCGAGATACACACCATGATCGAAAACTATTAATAAAAGTAAAGTTGTTTTTGTTTTAATTCTTTCAGTAGCAAGAAATAATCTGTGTTAAGGCAATTGTTACTAAAGAAATAATTGGTTTGTTTTTAAATGTTTAGTTTAAATACTTTAGTAACGTTTTTTCTCCACTGTTCGATTCCTACTAGTTCCAATCGATTGTTAAGGCTTAGTTAGTGATAATGTTAAAGTACTTCTGTTACAAAAAAAAAAAAAACAAAAACAAAAACAAAACAAAAACAAACAAAATTAATAATGTAACGAGTTAGAAAGTTTTTTCTCAACATTTAAAAGAAAGGAAGTAATAAAACACAAATAGTCAACTAGAGTACTCTCTTAGCGGTAGTTTAGCGACATTACGGAGAAAGAGAAGACAAAACAAAAACACACAAGAAAGCAACTTAAATGGAACAAACGAAGGTGCATAAACCTTTTCCGTTTTCTTGTTTGCTCGTCTCTTCTAAATTTTCTCTATTTTCTCAAGCGTACAATCATCACTCGTTTAAGCTGTATTAACGATAGCTTTATATTGATAGAAAGAAGAACAACAAACAAAAAAAAAACAACCAAAAAACTAAAACCACTGTAGACGTTAAGATGACGGCAAATGATAAAGCAAAAGTTTGTTATAAACAACTAAAAGTCGCTCTCCACCCAAATTCTTTCCATTACACGTGGGATTATGGAAACAAAAATACTAAATATAATATACAACAGAAAAAAAAACACACACACAGAAACACATGTAAAAGACATGAGAGCAGCATCCGGAGGAATCTCTGTCTCGGGAACAGATTTCTTACCTTGCCTTTGTTCTACGCGGCTTCGCACGTCTGAATGGAGATGAAAGTGAATGTAGTAATCCTGACATAAGCTAACGAAAGCAACAACAAAAAAAAAAAACACTTCTAATGCCACGCATTAGCATTAAGGGACGGCGCACAGTGGCGCAGTCCGAACGGCAAACACACAAAGTCAGCACTCTTTACAGCATACGCGACTTGTTTGTTTTGTTTTGTTTTAATTTCTATCTTCGATAGTGTAGTGTTGCTGTAGTATTGCCGAATGTGTACATAAACAGTTGTAAACCACTAGGGAAGCGAATTTTTCTTGGCGCGACGTGACGTGAGTTTTTACCCTTTAATGCTACCGCGGTCAGTCAGTCGGGGTGAAGTGTGAAATGTGAAATGACTTACACGGGTTTCTATTGCTAAATACACAAAGTATCACACACAAAGCAGACAAACATCCCAGTACATAAAACACACACACACCGATTGTTCAGCAGACGGGAGTAAAAAAAGTCGCACTTAATCGCTTAGGAGACAAGCAAACGTAAAGTGAATGCAGAGAAACAAAAACAAAAGGCAAAAACAAAACAAAAAAAAAACAAACAACATACAAACACGAAAGTAATATGTAATGTGGGCTACAAGTTTTTAACTATATCCTCCTTAAATAAAACCGAAATCAATAAAATCTCCAAAATCACGTAATGGCGTAAACACTGAATATAGAGAGCTGAATGCGTTTTGCTGTTCCTGTCCCGCATAATCGAACGCGCACCACAATATGTGCACCGATTATGCCTACCCTTTATTCGTAGTTCTTTTTCATTGTCCTGCGTGAATTGGTCTTGTACAATGTATTATACCGTAAAAGCATAATGTCATAAACCGTAAGCGATTCACGATGCAAAATCCCGTACGCCGGCTGGATGTGTGTCGTTTGTGTTTCACATTTCAGCAACATTACATTCCGCGAACATCCGCGAACCTCATTTTTCACCTATGGAATGTAGAGAATTCTAAATAAAAGTGGTTCCACGCCTCCACACCCCGTTTTAATCTATCGTAACGTCCTTCCAGCTTAAGTCTAGCTATAAATGCGTCCATTTCTTCATCTTCGCTCTCGTCGTGTCCCACTGCCACTGCCGGNTCACGATGCAAAATCCCGTACGCCGGCTGGATGTGTGTCGTTTGTGTTTCACATTTCAGCAACATTACATTCCGCGAACATCCGCGAACCTCATTTTTCACCTATGGAATGTAGAGAATTCTAAATAAAAGTGGTTCCACGCCTCCACACCCCGTTTTAATCTATCGTAACGTCCTTCCAGCTTAAGTCTAGCTATAAATGCGTCCATTTCTTCATCTTCGCTCTCGTCGTGTCCCACTGCCACTGCCGTTTTTTCGGGGCTCGCATCGTTAGCAAACAGTTTCCGCTTCGTCTGACTCTTGACCAAACGTTCCGACCGGCCACCGCCGTTTGCACTCGCCGGATGTTGCTCCGTCGACCCGCTCTTGGGTTCATTCTTGTGGCTTTGATTCAGTGTCTGTCCCGCTTTCTTCACCGCGGACGACTCATCAGCGTTGCCGGCAAGAAGCTCTTTGTACGACTCGTTCACCACACTGGACGCACGTTGCGATCGGTTGGGATCGTCGCGGATCGTTTGTTTTTGCTGCTGATGCTGCTGCTGGGAGCGATTTGCGCTGCTGTTGCCAAACTGCTGGTGAACGTTCGGTGTGCCAACGTTACCCTTTCCTCTCGAACCACCCGGTTGCAGTATTTGCAGCTGTGGCTGTTGCTCTAACTCTCCCATCGATTTGTGCCGCTGGCGCTGTTTCTGTCCCTGTTGCGTTAGTTGATGAGTGTTCACTTTCTGCTTGCCGGCCGACTCGCGCCCAAACACGGGAGAATTGGTCGGCCCCTTACCGATTGCGCCTTTGCCGCCCGGTCCCTTTCCCGTGTGGTACGTTTCGAGCCACTTTTTCAGCCGCTTCACGAACGGTAAAATCATAAAAAATGAATTGCCCGACAGGTTGTGGTTGTCCTTGACGATACTGTCGTGCTTCGTGACGGGGAGCACATCGACCGGAAACCATTCGCAACATTTAATTTCGTTGCGCGTTTTCGGCACAAACACGGTCTTCAATGGTACGCCCGGTACTAGGTACAGGCGCGTAAACTGATAGTTGATGATCACATCGATGTACTCGGTCGGACGGATAAGCTTGCGTATGTCGTAGCCCGTCTCTTCGTACACCTCACGGATCGCGCAATTGACCGGTTCTTCGTTTTCGTTGATCTTGCCCTTCGGGAAGCCCCAGGATGATTTCGCCCAGAATGATTGCACCAGCAGCACATGCTTCATGTCCTCGGATAGCAGTATCGCACCATACGTCGGTACGGTCAACTTGTACTGCTTCCAGTCCTCCAGCACACCGTCGACGTTGGGCCAGTGTGGTTGCAGGAATGGTACGTGCTGTAAATCATCCAGAACCATCAACATCGCTCTCCTTGCAGCTATCGGAGCGCCAGACTCACCTTAAACATTTGCTGCGCAAACTGCTTGATGCCAAACTTGTGCTTACTTTCGCCGCAGTAAAAATCCAGATAAAACCAGTGTGCCAACTCCATTTGGAAGCAGATGCGAATCAAATTTTTGCGCTCCTCCTCCGGCACATTGATGATGAACCGGCTGGCCAAATCGTCCATAATGTCGTTTGATATTGCGAGCGTTCCATTCTGCTTTCCCTTCTGGCCCGATGCTGTTGCAGTCGGCAGCACACTTACCGGACTGTTTGCTGCCATTAAACACCGATATCGAGTGTAGAACTAGTCAGAAAATTATAATTTTACTAGCGTTTCTAGCGTTTCGCTTGCCACTGCTAATAATTGCTGTGTTATTGTTTACCACACAATATCGCAGCACATGAAGTGACAGCTACAGTAGAGGGCATCGTTTGGTGCTTTTTTTACCTGTGATGAAAATGTCAACAGAAATGGGAATGTTTCCTCTAATTTTGCACATTATTTTAATAGTTGTAAACAAAAAGCTAGATTTTTGTTTTGAAATTGTTGTGATTTAGTATTGCTATTAAATCAAAAATTAACTCTAAAGCTATTTAGTTATTTTCTTCTATCGAGCAATAAATCAACGAAAACCGGACCACTGATTGTCATTCACGTTGTCCAGCGCGCGTCTCTCGTTGCACTTCAGTACTGTCAATCGCTTTGTTGTGCGTAGAAACTGGTTCTGATTTTCCACTGGCATACGTGCTCTTTATTTACAAAATTGTGAAACAAATATTGGGTCCACTTTTTCCGCACCTGGACCATCGCGCCAAGATCCAGTGCTCTGATCAGCCGCGTACGCGATCAGACAAAATGCCCAGCGCAAACGGCCGTGTGCAGCAATAGCAGCAGTATTGGCTTATATTTGTGTTAGATCTCAGCTTTTCGACCCATAACACGACGCATATCGCAGTGAAAAAAGTGCTTGCGTACATAGGTGGCTAGCGCAGATCGGGGATTTTGTGTGTGAAAACCAATTCCCTTCCGACTGGCGATTGATTTGCTGGTCGTTTGCTTTCGAACTTGCCTGTCTCCCTTTGCTGCCAAACGGTTAACTAGTGGATATTTGCCCTATTTGCCACACATTCCTGTTGCTCTAGTTCCTCATACACTCCCACCCACTCCCCCTTGCTGCCACACTGCTGTTGCCCCTGCCGTACGTAAATAACAACACAACACAACAGAAACACACCAGAGCACTGTGTTTCCGATATGGCAGATAAAAGGTTAGCAACAGAGTGGGATCCAAGTGTGCCAGTGTTTTCGTATATCGCTTTTGTGCTATCATTGATTAATAGTAAATATTACGTTCTTTTCACCTTCTTAGTCCCAGTGATGAATCGGTCGGCACGGATGCACCGAATAGTCCATCGAAGGGAAAAAGCGCAGATGCACCGACCAGCCCAACGGGAAGCACTGCATCGGCCAGCTCGTCCAGTTGGTGGGGTTCATGGATAGACACCGCACGTACAAAGGTAACGCAAGTGAATGTATTGGTATATGTATATAGGGCAACTGATGTGCGGATGTGTTGTTCGCACAAACAGCTGTGCAAAATGGTGTCGTTTTGATGATACAATTCGTTTATCAACTTACGGGGTTGGAATTGGAATGAAACGAAAACCTAATCTAAGCTTGAACCCTTTACCTCTAATGCGCTTTTGTAGTCTGCATCTGTACTGGAAGCGGTTAAAAACGATTTGACAGAGCTAACGACGGTCGTTAAGACGGAAGCATCGAGCGCAACCGAAGCCCTTGGCCGTACGCTTAACCTGGGCGAACCGGACTCGACCGTCGGTGCAATGAAGAAAAGTTTCAGCAGCTTCCTCGGCCAAGTGACCGAAGCGCTGGTGCCCACGCTCGAGGAGGACGAAGAAACGGAAGCCGTACTGATCACGGCCGACGGTACGCTCACGCTAACCGGGTTCTACAAGCATCTGGCCGAGATGCAGGCAAACAATGACACCTACCTAGACGAGCCGGCCGATGAGCTGCGCGAAAAGTACAAGCGCTGGATGGAGGTGGTCGAGCAGGAACAGTTTACTGAGCCACGGCTAGCGAAGCATCTGGCGAGCAGTACGATACTGAACGAGAAGTATGTCACACTGGTGCCTGCCAAAGTTGCTCACATGAATTTCTGGAAACGGTAAACACGCCTCCCTACGCTAGATTTATCCATACTGTATTGAATGAAAGTCTGTACCACCTTTTTTGTCCATGCCGAACACCATTTGCAGATATCTCTTTAAAAAAGCCCTGCTGGAGGATGCAATTGCGAATGCGGAATTGGCCGAGCGGAAGGCGAAAGCTGCTCTTAACTCTACCGAAACGTGTGCACCAAACAAAACGATCGTACAAACCGATCAACCTAGACGAACGATCGAGGAAGGTAAGCCGATCGGGATGTTGGGAGAAGGCTTTCGCTCACATGCGTAACATTGCTCGTAATTTTATCCTTTGCTAACCGTTAGCAACGGAGCCGGAAGAAACGTCCACCTACCCGATCGCTGACGATCTTGCTTGGGCGGAAGTGCCTGAATTCGACGCAACGAACATTGAGCTATCGGAGGAAGAACAGGCCCGGTTGCTGGAGGAGTACGAGCAGGAGATACGGGAACGCGAAAAATCCCTCACGACAAGTGTCGGCAAACTGGACATCGTGGATGAATCGTTACTGGTGCAGTCCGACATCGAAGGTACCCCGCAGAAGACACCGAAACCATCCGCCCAGCCAGCTGCAGAACCTAAAGGTAAAGCCACGTCCACGGTGACGGGTACCAAGAAGGAACCGAAAGCATCCAGCAACCAAAAAGCAAACACACAGCAGCCAAACAAATCCGGTTCCCAGCAGCAGCAACAGGCCGGTAAGGCTGGTAATGCTGGTAGGAATGTAAATAACAAACAGCAGCAACAGCCACAATCGCAGACGGGTAAGAAAGGCGCACAACAGCAAACGGGTGGTAAAAATAAGAAGGAACAGCTCAAGATGGACAAAAATCACTTCTCGAAGGAGGCGGCGGAAGCGTCATCGTCCAACTCGGACGAAAGCTGGGAGAAAGAGTTTGAGCTGGAATGAGGCGACGCGATCGATCTGCGCCGCGAGTTGTCCGAGTGCGCCGATTGGTCATCCTTACGTTTACCCTAGTTTCCGGCTTTTTGACCTCAACGCAACCACTCCCTCTCTCTCTCTCTCTCTCGCACTCCCATTATCGCTCCCGAGGACGGGTTGATGCTAATTACGTTTGATGTGTGATGTCGATGAAGATGGTAAAGTGAAAGTATGGTTGGAATTACTTCAATTCCGTATGATTACGATTCCCGATTTACGCTACTTCCCCCGTATTGGCCATTTGGGGTGTGTGCAAAACGTGCTGACGGCAGTGCAGAACAGTGCCCGACCAGACCGAAGCGTTGACGGGCGGCCAAAAGATAAGGAGAAGCGCCAAAAACATGCAACGTTTAATGTAATCGTTTGATTTATTTTACTAGTTTATATTGTTAGCCTATTAGTTAAGCTACTCCTCGCGTGTTTCGCGTGCATGTGCTGCTTCATACGCGCACGTTAGCGTACAGAGCGCGAGCCGGCCCAGAAGTTGGGAGGAGTTTTCCAAGAGTGAAGTAACGTGAAGTTGCTTTTTAACTGCAATGTCAGGTGGAACGTTTGTTGCAGAATAGTAAAACGAATGAATTGTTTATTTTTATACCACTATCTATCTAGACAATTACGTGTACGTATGTACCTTTGTGTAGTTTTCAAACTGTTTTCCGTGTAAAATCGTCTCGCTTTAGGGGGTAGCATTTCGTTCCTTTTGTTTGGACTGTTCGGGCCGCAGTAGGGCAAAAAACAAGCATTTCGGATACTTCCTTTCCCAGCCGTGACGCCCTTCGGCAGTGGGACCACTTGCTAGCTTTCCACGGTGCACGGATGGATGGGAATGGAGAAATTCTACTAACACCGAAGCGTTCTAGTTAACCGATCGTGCAGTTCTGTTTGTTCTTTTCGTGTTTAGTTTTAGTAATCTAATTCTCGCTGCAAATGCGTTATTTTTGAAAAGCGTGATCGTGACTGTGAAGCACGCAGCGGGAAAGCAGAACAACGATGCAGCAGTGTTGTGCAGTGTTTAGAACGAGTTCGAGTCACATTAAGCGATTAATAAAGTGAACCATATTTTATTACCAATACCTTGTGCCCTTATTGCACACACCGATGACACACGACGCCTATTCATCACGTCGTGCACGTGTTGGAGGTGATGGACGTACCGTGGTGGAAGATGAAGAACTTGCCGTAGAACTGGTGGCTGGCGTAGTGGTTGAACTTGTGGTCGTCGTACTGGACACTGTCGTAGAAGTAGTCGACGGGGTCGTGCTAGTGCTAGATCCGGCTGTTGTAGACGAAGTTGTAGTGGATGATGGGGAGGCCGTGGTAGAGGAACTGCTAGTAGACGGCAAAGCCGTTGTAGTGGAGCTAGTTGTAGTTGATTCCGATCGTGGTGATATCGTAGTAGAGGGACTGCTAGTAAACGGCAAAACCGTTGTAGTGGAGCTAGTTGTAGTCGACGTCGAGGACATTTGGTTCCTGTTCTTGTTCTTATTCTTCCTTCGCCGTGGTGGAGGACGCGGTCGTCTCATTTTCATCTCGCCACTACCCTCGGCCGATTGGCCCTTTCGACGTTTTTCCGGGCCTTTCGGGCCCATTTCGCGCTCTCTGCTGCTCGGTTTCATTTCACTGGACTCTTCGGAGGAATGATGCTTGCGGCGTGCCGGCATCCCATCGACGGAGGCCATGTAACCACACACGCACACGATCAATAAAGTCACCAAAATTACACGATTCATTTCTGCTGCTGCTGCTGCTGCGCACTATATAGCGACGCAAGACGTAACTAGCTCAGGCACTTGATCATCTGATCAAGTCGACGAAACGAAGACCGGGCTTATATAGGTATAGAGTGACGAGCGCGTTTTGTTTGCTAATTAGAGTGTTGCTCGTTGAACTCTTCATATTTCCACAGAACTTCAAATATACAGTGACCGGTAAAACCGGTTGCGTTGGATAGAGGAATCTGTGGAGGTTTGTTTTTATTTCCAAAATCCCCACCCTTTCATCACTACAACACAGTATTAACCTTGGTGAGGCGCAGACAACCTCGTAGAATATTTTATTGAAGGAATGATTTATTTTTTATCATAAACTTCCGACGATGAAACAAACAATCACCGTTCATAACAAACAAAGCTTCGGCAAGTTGGAGGGTATTCGAAATTCTATTCCCAGCGAGATATGCGCGGGAAAGGCAATTTTGATAGAGTGCTTCTGTATAATATGCAAATGCTTTATTTTTTATGAATGTTTCAAGAGGCCCTTTAAGATTAAATGTTGGGGCATTTTGTAGCATATTATGTTTCACTTTATCGTGGCATAAAATCATTGTGCTGACTGCTGCATTGCTTTGTTTATTTACTCCATCGCAATAAGCGTTGCAAACGGACAGTTTAAACACGCATCGCTAAACCACAAAACTCTCATTTCTCACACTCGTTTTTGTAATGGCGAATTTCTAGTCGCCAGTGTAAAGGCTTCACGCTCCGAAAAAGGACACACTCCAATGTTTATCTGTCACGGTACGGTCGAATATCCTTGCACCAAACCTTTCTCCCGGAATGAACCACTACACTCTCACTCACACTCAACGGGACCATATCCATTCCTACTGTGCTTTCTCACTCGTTCTCACACTCACTCTCTCGCTCAAAGCTTACTACCATCGCTGTGAGTAGCAGTAGCAGCTTCCGAAGAAGCTCTACCGTGGCGTGGAGCAAAGATGTCTTCACTTTCCACCAAAATGGCACACTGATCGGTTGCGTGAGGTAGTGAGAGTAGTGCGCCCGTAAGAAATCACCCGTAAGCGAAAAAAAAAACCCCCCAGTGAAACCCGCCCGAGTGCAACAGAACTTACGCTCGGGTACAGTGTTCGCGTTTTTCCACCAGTGTATTTATCCCGTGCCCGTTAAAACGAAGCTTTGAGGACATTTTCGGCGAACTAGCACCCAGGACCAGGACATTTGTGCAGCATTCCATCCTTTCTCCAATATTTGGGCTACGCCAACCTGGGATGTGGTAAGTGCATTAAATGGGTACGGAATCATTGCGATAGGATCTTTGCCATGGTTACGTATCCAGGCAGGGGATGTTCAAAGTATCATGCATTCATTCTCATTCACCTCCATTCTGCTTAATTTCCCATCCGCTAAAAGTACCTTTTCGTGGTTAATTTTCACACCACATGATGTCCTGCTTCCCTTTTGCCATCTTCAGTCCCCTTTTTCGCTTTTTTTTTTTGTTCTGTCACACTGTTCCGCGAGAGAACGTCCAAGTTGGGTGGTGGTGGGGGTGGAGTGATGTAAAAAAATCAATAACTGCTTCCAGCGTGATTTGCTCTCGTCTCGATTTGAGCATCCTTTACCGCGGCCTTACGCTCTCGGTACGACACGAGGTTTCGCTTTAAGCGCCAACCGAGTGTTGCCAACGATATAGAAGTAAATTGTTAATCGTTTCCCTTTTTTTTCCCTATGTTACTCCATCTTTGTACCAGGTTTAAGAATGAACAACTACTGATGTAATTGAGTTTATCGAGTTTAGCAAAATCACTGCAAAAGTCTTCCAGATATACACCGGCCAGCCAGTGTAATCCAAAACAGTGTTTGTGCGCGTGTGTGTGTACGTGTGTGTGAGTGTGTGTGTGTGTGTGTAGTTGAATCATTGTTCATTGTTAAACCCATCCGCATCATGGCGTTCCTGAACAATCTGCGCTCGGTGCCGCTGCCACCGGTAAAGAACATGCTCAATGTCGCTCTACAAACAGCCCGTCAAACGATTCCGGCCAAGCAGAAACAGAACGGCTACGAAGAACCGGCCGGAGACAGCTTTGGCGGTGGGCCCGGTGCGAGTGGTATGCGATCGCCACCGCAAGTCCCGCCAAGACCACAGAATGTCCATTTCGCCGAAACGGACGGTGAGTGCACTACTTTCTTGGTTCCGTCACTATTCGCAGGACCTTCTTCACGAGGTGGTCCTTTCATGAGGACACCAGCTGACATGAGGAACTTCATTATTTATATCGTCTACAGCCACGGGTGACACTGGTGGAACGACGGAGATGAATCCATTGAATCCGTTCACAAATCCGAAGGCATACTACCAGGAGGATGGAGCGGAACAGCCCGGTAACAACCAGTACCAGGAGACGGGTTTCAATCAGGGTGATTTCGAAAATGGGTACCAAGCGGGCGGCTACCCTCCAAGGTAGATGATCCGGAGCAGAGTTCTGATGGTTGATCGGTAGAATGTTCATGACGTCCTAGCGAATCTCTCTCTCTCTCTCTCTCTCTCTCTCTCCCATAACAGACAGGGCAGTGTGCAGTCATTTGGTTCGGACAGTACGTTCGCCGGCGGTTGCGAAGGTGAAGCTCCGGGTGGAGCTAAGATCAACGAGTACCAGGCAGCATGGAACGTGACCAACGCAATTCAGGTAAAATCGAACTCGGCGACAAATGTCCATGAGCGTGTAAGGTCTGTCCCATTGTGCACGTTAGTTTTGTCTAAGAAACCTGCTTTACCACAGTTTCTTTTTATTTCCCTACATTTCGACACCTTTTTTTCTGTGTTTGAGCAGTACTCTTGTTTTGATATCAGTTTCATTCAATCTCCACAATCTGCACGAATAATTAACATTTCCATCTAAATGTATAACCTATTGTTTTTAGACAATGTTTGGTCATGGTAAGTATACTATGCAAGAGTTGCATTCTATATCTCCCCAAAAACGACACTATTCTGCTGCCGGTATTCGTCATGCCTTTGACCATTTTAGCTGCTTCTAATTGATATTTTAGAATCCTGTGCGTTGTCTGACGGTAGAACATTGCATCACAGCAAGATCGCTAATGGAGGGATTGTTTAAATGTGTTCCAGGGAATGTTCATCGTGTCGCTACCGTTTGCGGTACTGCGTGGCGGTTACTGGGCGATCATAGCGATGGTCGGTATCGCGCACATCTGCTGCTACACCGGCAAGATACTGGTCCAGTGTCTGTACGAGCCGGATCCGCAAACCGGCGAACCGGTACGGGTCCGGGACAGCTACGTGTCGATCGCGAAAGTGTGCTTCGGCAAGAAGATCGGCGCACGGGTCGTCAGCATAGCGCAGATCATCGAACTGCTGATGACGTGCATCCTGTACGTGGTCGTGTGCGGCGATCTGATGGCCGGCTCCTTTCCGGACGGTGCGCTGGACACCCGGTCGTGGATGATGCTGTGCGGCATCTTTCTGCTGCCGCTTGCCTTCCTGAAGTCGCTGCATCACGTGTCGCTGCTCTCGTTCTGGTGCACCATGGCCCATCTGCTGATCAACGCGATCATCGTCGGCTACTGCCTGCTGGAGATCGGCGACTGGGGCTGGAGTAAGGTCAAGTGGCGAATGGACTTTGAGAACTTTCCAATCTCACTTGGTGTTATTGTCTTCTNTTCCCGGACGGTGCGCTGGACACCCGGTCGTGGATGATGCTGTGCGGCATCTTTCTGCTGCCGCTTGCCTTCCTGAAGTCGCTGCATCACGTGTCGCTGCTCTCGTTCTGGTGCACCATGGCCCATCTGCTGATCAACGCGATCATCGTCGGCTACTGCCTGCTGGAGATCGGCGACTGGGGCTGGAGTAAGGTCAAGTGGCGAATGGACTTTGAGAACTTTCCAATCTCACTTGGTGTTATTGTCTTCTCCTACACGTCGCAAATCTTCCTGCCCACGCTCGAGGGCAACATGGAGGATCGGTCCAAGTTCAACTGGATGCTCGACTGGTCGCACATAGCGGCGGCCGCCTTTAAGGCGCTGTTCGGGTACATCTGCTTCCTGACGTTCCAGAACGATACGCAGCAGGTCATCACGAACAATCTGCACTCGCCCGGGTTTAAAGGTCTGGTGAACTTTTGTCTGGTGATTAAGGCGATCCTCAGCTACCCATTGCCATTCTTTGCCGCTTGCGAGCTGCTCGAGCGTGCGTTCTTCCGAGGCAAACCCAAGACCATCTTCCCGGTCGTCTGGGAGCTGGATGGGGAGCTGAAAGTTTGGGGCCTGGCCTGGCGTTTGGCGGTCATTCTCGGCACGATCATGATGGCCATCTTCATACCCCACTTTTCCATCCTGATGGGATTCATCGGGAGCTTTACCGGCACGATGCTAAGCTTTATCTGGCCGTGCTACTTCCATCTGAAGCTGAAGGGCCACCTGCTGGATCAGAAGCAGCGTGCCTACAACTATTTCATCATCTTTCTCGGTGTGCTGTTCTGTGTCGTGGGCATTTACGATTCGGGCACGGCTTTGATTCATGCCTTCGAGATCGGTTTACCATTCTAAGCCACGTGCTTCCAAAGTCCCGGAAGATGTTTGTACAGAGTGCATGCAACACACCCATTATAACATTCCATTTCCAACTCATCTGCCATACCACTCGAACACAAACCGTTGTTAAATTGTTTCACTCCTATTCATTAGACCACAGCAACGTGTCCGGTGTTACGTTGGACGACATTCGTTGGTGGGTTAGTACGCAAAAGTTACACATTATAAGGCTTGAGACGATGGGCGAAGCGCGGAGTTGACAAGATGCAAGCGTTTAAAACAGCAGCAAACATTGGATGGAGCAGCAAACCTAAGGCTTTGTATTCTGAGCCAGGTCAGAAATGAACTTGTACCGATTCCTCCAAATTCGACACCTAAAAAATGGGTCGACCGACCAGCATAACAATTGGGACATATCGGAACATATTGAGAGACACAAACATACATTGCTCACTGGCAGAAAGAACACTGAATCGTTAATCGATGTCTTCCTTAAAATGTAAACGAGAGGCGATAGAATGAGTTGAGATGAAGCTGCAACTAATAGCAAACTCTAGTACATTGTTAGCGGTATTGCAAAACTTAGCAAGCAAATTATACAACAAATATCAAAAGATCCACCGGTGGGCGAAGTGCGTGATCACTGCGGGGTAATGTTGGGAAAAGTGTGCAGAAATGCATCATTCAAAAACCAAAAAACCAGTCACAAGTCTTCCAGACATATACATATAGATATACATACAGAGAGATCACAAAATTGAACACAAATATTATATAGACGAAAGAGAGAAGAAAGAAGAACCCAAAACACAGCATACTTAAGCTAGGTGAGCGTAACGTAACGTATCTGCTAGGATATTAACGAGTAAAGTTACAATAGAGTTAAAATGCGATAATGTATTGCCGGTATTGTTCTGTTAAGGTTCAAGCGATTTCGCTTCGACAGCTGGCACAAACGCAGGGCGCAAATGGAAGTTCAATCGTGTGTGCGAACAAACGGATACGCTCGCCCTACATCCGAGGGTAGCGAGTATTTCAAATCAAATCAATTATATAGTGCTAACGACAATAAGCCAGCGAGGCACTGATCGCAAATTGGCGGCATTGGATGGTGTATTTACTTCTTCCAGTTTTGCGGAAAAAAGCCAAAGCTTAAATGCTACCCAAATTCTCCCGAAATTGTGTGTTTGCTGTTTAACCATTCAAGCGAAAGCATTAAAGCTAACTTCCGAACAACGGGCGGGCAAATTCGTTTTTGTTACAATGATCAACAATATTATACAATGCGTCAGTACACGCGGCTAGCAAGAATGATATAACTCCTATACAACAACGTGAAAGCTATACCAACGTCTTCCAAACAGAATATTAGCATGTGAAGTAATTGTAATGTACTTTAATCTATTTACCCCTATTAAACAAAGAAAAAAGTCTTCCAAATGGGCGCGATCGGACAAATGTGTTTTGTTTAGCTGCAATTGTTTGTTGGTACCATGTTTGTTTAAGCCGGCTTCCCAGCAAAAGAGACCATTTGTTTGACTGCGATCGGCCTCACAAATTGTGTCAATCACAAGTACAATAATCGTTACAGCGGACGATCAGTCTAGGGGCAGTGATTTTATTCTACTAGTAGTTAACGAAGTGCGTACATATGGCAAATGCATTAGAGGAGCGTGTTTAGTTGTTTATGGCTTTGTTCCAAGTATTGAATGTTCCACTATACAATAATCTCTATTGTACTTATTGCAATTAATGTATTGAAGAGCAACATTATAGGTGTCCGAATAAATAACAGTTATTTAACTTTAAATTCAACCTTACACGTATGCCTTTAATTACTGTGTATTGTGTGCGATAATTTCACATGATAATTGTAAGCAACCATTAGGAAGGTTGTAAATTGTTAATGCATCAATCGATTTAAGGGTACTTTTTAAAATAAACTTATGTGTTGGTTTGAATGATACTGTTAGGAACGAACGCAGCAGGCGTGTGTAAACTGCGCTTATGAAGTTTTGTTTTGAAAAACACTTCTTTCTAACTGCATTTAGCAATCGAAATACAGTTAATCAAGAAAAAAATCCCTTCTTTAAATATTTTTCAGCCAGTTTGGTAAAGAGTTAAAGGGTATTTACTACTTCCATTTGTATAATTTAACGCTTCACTCTGGAGATGTCCTGTTTCGTTGCTGTTTGACATTTCTTGTTCGTTTCACAAATTGGGAGGGGAAAGCAGGGGTGGTACATGCCATGTAAAGTATCTTCCGCAAATGATTAATTTTTCAACAAAAACACTAATTTATAAGAAGTTTACCCGTGGCTAGCCAAACGTGATGTTTCACACCAGCGCTACGATTTATGATTTTGTGTCGGTGTTATCAAAACCCGAATGGAATTAATTTTTCGTGTGATGATTTCAAGTGACTAACCCTGCAACATAATTTTGACGTTCCGTGTGACGTAACGAAACGTAAACAAAACTGTACAGCATCGCCAGTACAGTAAGGAGGTTTATATTAGTTTTACTAAGTAATATACAGTTCCATTCGTTTAATTTATCCAACAAACGGGTGAAGAAGACTGTGTTCTAACGTTTGAAGCAGTTTACGGCGCTCTGCAACTTTTGGAAATGCTAGTAGAAAGCTGTCAAAACTGTGCTCAATAAACAAATTAAAAAAAAAAAACCAGAGGAAGGCAAATCTGCGTCTGTGTGAGAAGTGTCGTGCGTAGAGAGAATCTTCAGCGAAGGTTTGTTCGCTAAAGCGCTCTGCTGTTGCTGTGTTTTGTTTGTGGAGCGCTTAAAAATCAACAAATTTAAGGCCGTCTACTAACAGGTGCATTGTTTTCTGGTGCTAGGCAGTGTGTTTAATTCGGGATCTGTGCGGGTGTGTAAAAGACGCACCCAGGGAAAGCGTTTATTCCGCAACCGTGGCTCTTTCTTTCGGTGGCTATCCGTGCAGCGCAAGGCGTGTGAAGTGCGTCTAAGGGGTTGGAATAGCATTGAGAAAGTCAGTAGCGTGTGGAAAAGATAACAAGATAAAATTCGTTCCGTTCCGAATCTTGCGGTGCGCCCGTATTATTTGCTTAGTGGTTGGTTTTTTTTTGTTTGTTTCTGTGTGTAGTGTGGTTTTGGTTCGATAGGTTAGAGCTCACAAATCATGATTTAATGCGCAGTGCTACCGTAGCGCCGTGGTGTACCGAATTCCTCCGCCAATTTGCACCTCAAACAGTTCGTCATCAGGCCGTTTAACACGCTGCATAAAGGTCCGTGCTACAGTGTCTAGCCAGCCATACCAGTAAGGTACGTTATGCTCGTCAATTGGGTCTCGTCCCTGAGGCCGTTTTACCAATTGCCAATTGAATTGAATCAAATCATTGTTTATTTTAGTTCATTCCGGATGCTTCCTATTTCCGCAACTGCCGCATTGTGAGGAGAAGAGTGAAGAGCACTAGCGCCGCACCTACAAGCATGGGGTGAAATGCATTGAATCGAAGTATATCGAAGCCTCATTTCTTTTTTGCCGTTTTGCGATCGATGGAACAGGATATTGGTTGCACCGTCTTCTTGTTCGCTTCCTGTCGCTCGTCGCTCGGCGAGCGAGTACAAGACAGAGGGATAAGTATGACCGGAGGGTTTTGGGTGGACGGGCGAACATGGAGAAACATCCAGCATCCACCCCGAAAATTTTCGCAAGATAACAACGCGCAGATCTCCTTTTTTCGTCTGACAGTTGCAAACCGTTTCCCTCTTTCTCGGCGTAAGAGCGCACCACGGCCAAAAAGGGTGACAGTTGTGGCTCGGGAGAGCATAATTTCACAACAGGATAAAAAAGGACGATTCAGAGAGCGGGCGAAACTAGCAGGAGAGAGTATTTGCTATTGCTGCACAAGTTAGGCAGCAATTGTTCCGGGAAGGATGCTGTCACAGCACGCTCTCTGCAGACAGAAAAGGAATGAGTAGGAAGGTTTCCCCCTTCTTTTTTTTTGTTCACTACCTACCAGCACTGGCTAAATGCTGGGTAATTGGTTCATGCTCATTCCAGCATGTAACACACCTTCATCGGTGGGTTGACCGTGAAAATGAAACGTCCTGCTGCGAGTGCACAAAACCGTATCAAAGCTTCGCACAAGAGAAGAACAAAAAATCGTAACTACGCCGTGGTGATTGCTACCATCTTACGCCCTAGACAGTTGGATTCGTTTTTTTCCTCTGCCTTCACTTTCCTGTTTTTACCGGCAAGATTTTTGCTGACCTAATTGTTTTCGTGCACGAGCGGTTTATGGTTTATGCCAGCAAGAGAAAGCTCTAAAGAACGATGGCTAGAATTACGCTCATCAGCACTTTTGGTACAGTGTCGGTCGTAAGAAGTGGCCACAGCGAACATCTTTTCTGTAATTGTTTCAGTTTGTTAGACAGCATGCTATTACATTAAGGTTACAAAGCGTACGTAGAACATTGTTATCTCCTTTGATTAATACACTTTTAATGGAATAGAGCTATTGCTCACTTTAACATAATTTTGTATCCATTCTTTCCAACACACACGGGTTAAAAATTAAATGTTTAACATATCTACATAGCTTTGCTAAGCTCATTTTATGACCCGTTGCGCAACAGATTTTAGTCTAATTTTAAGGAATTATTGGACATAAAACCGATGAGAATAATTTCGTATAAATGTTCCTATGGCACATTTCCATAGATCATTAAATTTTACTGCGACACAAACGGTGGCCGGTATCGTGTGTCGTTTTTTTTTTTATAGACGCGCTCAGAGGCCATTGGCTTTTGGAGCGTACGCACCAACCAGTCCGTACAAGGTGGACAGATAGTTTCTATTGCACCCACGCACTTTGGCCACCGTGGACCGTGCCGGCGTACGTCCACTTATTTGCATATTTAATACTCCTCTACTTCTCCCTCCCAGGGGTCTCTGCTTATTAATTGTGAGCTCACGAAGAATAAGGCGTACATGTGCGATAAGATTAGTGCAGGAAGCTATAAAACGGGTTCACTTTTTATTGGAGCGTGTGAAAAATTATGTGTGTAATAGGGTTCGTATAGCATGGGTATGGTATGAAATTAGGGCAAAAGGACCAATGAATCAGAAAAGCTATCAGCTGTTTTTTTAAAGCATGATCTGAAGGTTGTTTAAATATTGTATAAGTTATGGTTATTAATAATCGCAAGACGATTTAAACAGTCGCGAGAGGGTTCATACAAGTGCAAAAAAAAATGCATAAGCGTCCGCGACACGTTTCATATTTGCATTCATGCATTCACACGTCCAAATGGGCGCTGCAAATAGAGAGGAATAACGCTGACTGCTGGTACCAGCTAGCTGCTAGCACGAATGCTAGAAAAGCGATGGAGTAGAAAATGAATCCCGGAATTGATTAGTATGACAAACGTGAGTGGCTGCGATCGCGATGCTAATGATTCCACTGTCAATGCAATGGTGAATAGTGTCCTCATGGATGTTCTATTGAATGATACAAGCAACTTGTGCACATCGTTTAGATTTCTGGCGAATTTTAAGCAACGAAGCTCTTTTAAAGTTTAAACATATTAATTGAAAACGGATGGGCGGCGAAAAAATGCTTTTCATCATAGCAAATAAGATTTTTGCATAACATTAATCCGCGTCTGAATGGTATCGTAATCTTCTGACCCGTAAATGTGTTTTATGCGCTGCCGGAATAGTCCTTTGCTTGGGAACCGATGGGAAATGTAATAATCTCTTTGTGACAGTGAAGCGCTTGATTGGTCTTCGAGTTTTTTGTTTCGCTCCAAGGGAACCTTCAAAGGAGCTTACGATAGGGTAATAAGCTGCCCGTGCTCGCACACAGAATTGCTACCGGAAGGACATCCGGTCGTCTGCGTGCCACTATCAACCATAGGTCGCCATAGTGACAAGATAATGGTATTGGAATTTTATTCGCTAGCAGGACGTAAAAGACGGCGAGCGAATGAAGGCAATGCGTTGACCGGGCGTCGTGCCCTCCGTTGCATTGATCTGAACCATGCAATCTGAATGAAAGACATTCTTATCATCACCGATCACCGTGTATCCTGCATGTTAAAGAAAAAACTGACTCCTCCCTTCTCATTTTTTTTTATTTATTTTGTTTGCAGATCCGTTTCAGTCCATCAGTGCTGCACACAGAGCTGATAGGGAATAGTCACCAGGAACGCTACGGTAAGTGAACGAGCTTTAGTTGGTGATTTAAAATATTCTCAAATCATGGCATTAAAGATGATGGGTTAAAGTAACGTTTATATGTTTTTTTTTCTCAACAATTTAGCTTCAGATTGATATTTTCTTACGCTTCTTGAAAGCTAAGGCGACAAGAACGTTTGCCTTTTGCAGCACTTACATTGCAAAATAACGATTGAAGAATTTAATAAACTGTCCCAGTTATTTATCTTGCTTCGTCAGAGCACAATTGTATTAGCTTGAGCTGCGTGTGCGCTTGCATTGAAAGTCCCGTGTGCACGTTATTATTAAGTTTTCCCACTAGATGCATTCGTGAGTAACGCAACAACAGCAGCACCGCCGGATGTCCACACGGAGGGGTCAGAATCCATTTATTTATTAAACCCTATGCCTGCACGACACACACACCATATCGTCTTTTATTGCATTGTGTTTTGCGTAAATGCCAAGGCTGTGCTTCGATTTTAGCAGCAACGTGTGAACTCGAATGCCGGGAAACGCTTAAGATCCCTCTTCCATTTTCCTGTTTTCCAGTGTCTGGGATGTATGTGTATGTGCCGTTTGTGGGATGTTTGGACGTAAAAACGTCATGTGCAATATGCTTCCAGAGTTTTATCTGCGCTGTTATTGGCATGTTGGCGGGGTCGATCGATCGAATGCATAAAATTGCATCGAACGGAGGGCACGCTATAGGGGTGTGCACGACAAACAATTCCTTTCGGGGTCGATACGGACGAGTTTCGATGCACCGGTTAGGGGATAGTTCCGGCCAAGTGTTTGGTAGGGAAGCGTACCATGAAGAATAATAGTCACATGTTTGGGATTAGGGTGAATTTAAAGAGATTGAGAAGGATGTTATACGTTTAGTGGTTATGTTTGCCTATCGTACAAGGGTCACCCAAGATCATTAAACAACTTTTTAGCAGAAGTTATTGAATATCCCAACGACTTCGTTACTTCTGATAGCACTAGACATAGAACTACAATTGACGAAATTTGGAATATCTTAGAGAGGCAAGTGATCCAAAGTTGCAAGCACACACTACTCACCGTATCATCGCATGTAGCAGCATCATTAGTCAGCACCTTTCGATGCAATTCTACTGTTTGATGCGTTTCCTACCAGGTTTCCCATCTGTTGCGACACCGAATAATGCAACTAACCAGCAAGAGTGTATCCACAGACGATACCCAATGACTCATCATCACCCGCCTTTTAATTCCGAAGGAAAGAGAAAGAGTGAAGCATTATACGTCTCCAAGGAATCTACGTCATCTCTGCACACTTCGGTACGGCAACGTCACTTTCCTTGCATTTGGATGCACTTCTAGCTAATCTAGCAGAGCACCGGGGATGACGGTTCCGCACTGAACCAAAACCCTCTGCCTCCGTTGCATTAGATGGTGAGTTGGTGAGTTGGCAATAGTGTCGTTGTGCATTGACCTAGCACACGGCGCGGTGTTGAACTATTTTTACTCCCCAACAGTTACTTCCAAGCACCCATCACCCGTTTTTGGGGGAGGTTCATACGATGCGAAGGGACACAAACGATGTGCCCCGGTGTCGCGGTGTTTGAGCGACCCGACCAGTCAGTGCCGACGAGTTGTTACGGTTTGTTTTTCCTGTTTTGACAGATTCATCCTAACCTGTCCAACCCGGTGTATGCATTTCTCTTGAAGGTAGAGTACCGTTGGTGGTGGATGGACTTGTTTTCTTCCCTTTCTGCAAATATGCACACAGTTGCACACAAGATGCAGTTTCGTTGGACAGTGTTGTAGTGCACTCTACTGCAAATAGGGTTGGAGCTGATGTTTCGCTCAACCTTCAGCGAGGTAATCGTCGTTTGGTGTGTCAAAGGATATTAGCCATCATGGTAGTTAAATTGTCTCCCGTCGAATAACCTCGTTGGTCGGAATCTAATTGAGCGTGGTGTATTTCTGCTTTATTACATATATCTTCTTTTGTGTCAACTCTTTGTCTTTGTTTTGCGAATGCGATTTTAGACGATCGAGAGGACAGCACGTCCTTATTAACGCGTGTTTTTACAATTAGAGAAGGTTTTGTAAGACATGTTAGACTTCTTTGTGGTGAAAGCCCTTGCTTGTTATTCTGCTTGACATCTTACCACGCAAATCATTTCCGGAATCCTTCAAATGTGTTCCAACTACTAGTTCATTTTTTATTTGTCTCTATCTCTCAAACTGGTCGGGAAAAATAATTTCTAAATCATTTCCGGATTTTCACGTTGTTTTCTACTGATAAAAAAATACGTTTGGAATGCATACGTTGGTGAGATAAAAAAAAAAATCTGCATCACCTAGACGTGAGAAGCATTAAGAAATGAGAAAGAATACACCGCAATGCGTGTGATTTTGCTTCGTTTGTTTAGCTTTTCCGAAGGTGTTTTTAGAGTTGTTTTTTTATTGAACCTTAGAGTGAAGAGAATATTGTGCATATTATGCAAAAAACTCATTGTTTTCTAAGATGTAAATAATTTTCATGTTTTTTAAACTACTTTCACATTTAGTGTCGAATTCTTTGAAAGAATGTACACGAGTAAAAAATGATCCTTGCTATATCAACAATATGTTTACCGTCGCATACTCTCTGTAGATGTAGGAAGATCATAATTTGGCTGCACTCATAAGAGTGCGCAGAGAAAGAAAGCGAAAGAGAGCAAACGCGAGCACTGGAAAACACCGGCCGCTATGTTTTATGCGGCTGGTTCATGCGGCCCAAAAGCAAAACGCACTGCACAGAACTCACCATGCCTATACGGACGGGAATTCACTCTCTCGCTGAGCGTCGACCGTGACCGCGAGCATAGGATTCATCCGGTGTGCCAGCCACCGCACACACATCCCTAGTGGGCATGTACCGGGGCAATGGCCACATCGGGAGGAAGAAAAAAAAACAACAACAAGGGTATGTGTGAGCGAGCTGTGCCGCTGAAAAACATAAACATGAGTGAACGGGCCGCATTCGTACGATGCCAGGGTCGATTGCAAGGCCTTAGCGCACTCGCTCTGAGAGCTCACAAGTTCGCTCACTCGCCACGGGATTCGATTGTGTGCGGTGGCCGGTTCCACCATGGCGCAGCCGAACGGGCCGTTATAGTGCAACGTGAGCTTCGATCAAGTGAACACAAGCAATCAGCATTTCGGACACACGTGCGTGCGTGCGTTGTGCGGTTGTCGGGATTCGATGACGCTTCTAGGCGGCGAAAAGACGAGAAACAAAACGCGTTCCAGCTTTGCGCGTGTGTTTTCCACCCTGTTGTAGTGCAAGAGGCTTTTCTACCGGGCGCCTGTGTCGTCCAATTTTTCCACCCCGAAACAACGCGTGGCTGTGTGTGTGAGTGTGTGTGTGTTTTTGTGTGTGTGCCCACGATTTTTTAAATACGCAAAGCAGTGGCACGTGCGTCATCCTTTGACCCGGTGGCTTAATACCTTTAATTCTGATATTCCGAATGTCCGGAGTGATTCCCCAAAAAAAAAAAGCAGGGGAAAAGCCCATTCGGTCACGGTAGTGTTCGGCACAAACGGGTAAAGTTGTTATTGTGTTCAGTGTGCAAGCCTTATATGAATTATCGAATCGTTATAGCGTTGCGCTAAGAAATCAAAAAGTTTGCCAATAGTCAGCAGTTTTGGTCGGTGTCGTCAAAGTTCGTGGCAATTTTGGAGCAGTGAGTGAAGCGAGGCCCCAATTTTCTGTCGTGCTTTGTGGCGTGCCCGTGGCAGTTGTTGCTCGTTTGTATTCAAATTGTACGGTAGTGTCGTTTTTCAACTCCCAACCACGAAGTGCAAAACCTCGTTGACGTATTTCCAGCGCAG
>STHB01000010.1:18654679-18715960 GCA_018908115.1 Anopheles rivulorum
TGTAAAGTACATCATAACGGCCGAAAAGTGTACGAAAACCATCGCATCATTAAAGTCGTAGTGAAAGTAAATTGCCGTGTGAATGAATGTTCGTTGAAAAGAAAACAGAAGAATTTTTCCCTTGAAACAATCATAGATCCAGTGAGAAATACGATTCTCGGCTTCGGAACGTGTAAGGTCCGAGGGAAATTCGATCGAAGGTTTAATTGTTTTAAGTTCTATGCAAGAATATTATGATGGTGGAAAAAGCGGAAGGATTTCTCTACCGGAAGCCGGTCTATCAGTACTTCCAGTACCTGGACACAACGTAAGTAGTTGAAGGAATTTAAGAAACAATTAAACAATAATGCCATGGTTTGATTTATTTAGCTGTACCTTTGGGTGATTGGTGATTATTTGATTACTATTGATTACTAATTACACATTTTATTTCATTTTAGGTAAGTGATGTTACAACAACTAGCGTCGGAGAGTTTTGCTGATTCAGCTAGATGCATTCAATCGTCCGGTGGAAAGTATATCGATCGATTAAGAACTTCAGCTCGTAAAATGTCCAACCGAATCACATGGCTCAGAATATGTTGATTATTTATTTCCGCTGCGATGGTAACGGCCAGCAACGGATGAATTTATTTTCCCATAACCCTTCAAGCAACGCCCAACCGTCGCTGATGGACGTGGGATTTGATGACCGACAGGCAGGGTGTCCAACATTAGGGCTGAAGATTTGTAGTTGAGCCCCAAAGACCCCCAGATGTAACACACTGACAGTGAAGTTATGTTTCCCAGTGTGTTTAGGTGTGTTTTAATTCGATCACTATTTCTTGACATTTGGTACTAACTGCTGCTACAATTCGATCGTGGGCATCGATGTTACGAGACAAGTGAAGGTTGTTTACAATGTAAGGGATTTTTTTTTTTTTTGGTGATCGCCCACACGATGCCCATGTGTTCCACATTGCTGCATGATGTGGGGTTTTTATATCGTATTTAAAGAAGCATTGATTTTTGATAGTGATTGGGTGATATTATTACCTAATTTTATGTGTATTAAAAATACATTCAAAATAGGATGGTTTGTGATTCAACAAGCAGCCAACACGAACAGTTTATTTGGAAGAGAAACTTCATTTTTGGTACTAACCTTGATGCTTGTTATAACGAAATACACGTTGGAGGAACTTCGCGGCTTTCGTTAATAAAAAACATTGTTTTCCTTTCGTTATATTCCTCCTTCCTTTGTTAAAAATGATTCATCAATTTCCTTTGCCATTCGTATTTTTTCCAGGCGTATAAGTAACTCAGAACTATTGAACAAATAATTTCTCACATCCGACACTAGATTTTCCTCGTCAATGTTGCCCATTTGTTGAGTGCTCGCTCTAGATCAATCATTTACTAAAGATGTGTGAAGCGAAGCTTTTTATTGATGAACAACTGAATGAAAAGAAAATGGAAAAAAGATTATCATCGAACCGACTTATAATCGACACAGGAAATCTAGATAGATCTATTCCTGTTCAAACTGCTTCTTATTCATTTTTAACTCCCTTTCTTCTGTAAGCACTTTTATTTGGGAACAAATTGTGCCTTAATAAGACGTTCTGAAACAACGCACGTCTGCTTTGCTTTGGCACAATACCTTACCAATCTCGTAATAAATTATTTTGTCTTACCGTTCCTTGAAAAAGTCGTACTATCGTTCTGTTGTTATGATCTGGTGTATTTTGTTCCTGAAAGATAAAATAGTTGTACAACGTCATGATCTAGGATTGCGAAAATGTTCGTGCCTATCGCATCGTTCACAAATTCGACCAGTTTAATAATTCATGCTGATCACACAAACGGACATACCGCTTCCGAACCCATTATGCTGCAGTAGACAAATGTTAGTTTTTTTTATGTTCAGGCTATATTCTCCTGTGATTGGTTGTCCTGTCGCTGTCTCGAAACGTTTCGTTGTTGGAAGAATCAGTTGCCAAAAAGAGAAAATGAAAAAAAGGAACAAGGAATAAGATAAGCCGATGTTCTGCACTGTATAAGCAATGTTTATACTTGTGTCCGATAATATTTCCGTCTTCACACACTTGAACTTTTTTTTCTGACTTTCTGCCAATAGCACATCAATGATGAATGGTTTCGGTTGGTTCCTTTTACCGATAACCACTCGTAAATGGTGGGCGTTTCGATAAAGCACAGAGGAAGAAAAAAAATGTTTATAGTTTGTTTATTACCTCCGTTTTGTTCAAGGTATTTAACATCACCGTATGCTTCGAATGACGTACCACTACTCAGCATCACGAGCTGGAGCACGCTACTCAGCATCACGAGGACCTTAAAATCTGTCTGGCGCATTGTTTGTTTGTTGTAAAGAGCACGACAAATCTTCTGATTAAACATTTCCGACCAAATGCACGAATGGTTCGGCGTTGTTGGAATTTCTTGCACGTCCCCGTCTGCTCAGGGTTAAGCCCGGCCGTTTGCCGAAAGATGCTTGAGCGAAGGGAAAAGATATATTATCTGTCAAACAAAACGGACGGCGCCGTTTGTTTGCTTTTGTTTCGCTTTGCGTGATCAGATCCACCCATATGGGAATGTTAGATTTTTGGACCATTAGAAAGGAATTTGACACGGAGTCGCTTTTCGCATGGTTTGATTGTCGCGGTAAAATATGCACACAAAAGATAATGTTTCCTTTTTCACTGAAGCTGATAGAAAGGGTATGATAAGGAGGCACCAGTTTGGAGTAAAGAAATGGGTGGAATCGATGGTAGCAAACGTTATCAGTAATATATTATCAATGACCGAAACACATTTGATCAATTTTTTTTCAAGAAATAAAAAACTGTCATCTTGCTTTATTTCTAAAATAGCTTTTCATGTTCTGTTTTTTCCTCCTGCTTGGGGAATTGTTTATAAAGATACCTTCTTGTTTTTTTTATTAACGTATATTAAAAATAACCTTAAAACAAAAGAAGCCTCTTTGGTGCGAGCGCGCTGTAACATTCTTTGATCTAATCGTAAATTACCACGGCAGCTTGAACTGATCGATCGGTGGTAATGATTTCTTCGCCATGTAAACACAACCACACGTCAAATTGATCGACTACAATCGATTCGGGACAGGACGGCGGCATTTCGATGGCCTTTAAAAATGTTGCCCACGTTTCTCCGGTGGTGTCTCTGGCTCGGTGGTACGTGTGTTCGCGTGGTCGAAAAACTCACGACACTGCCTGGGACAGGATTTTGCATCGATACAGCTTTGGTACAGCAGGTTGAAGTTGAAATTGAGGTTAGTAGTGTTGTGCCAATGACTGTAAAGTAAGCAAACCCGATGATGGCTGGCAAACCAAACTCCGGTTTCGGTACACGCTTCCCTGGTTGCGGCCGACCCAAACAACACATGGTGTGGTGTGCTACCTCGCTAGACGAACGCTTCCAACCGAACAAGGGAAAATGCGATGCAAGCATACATTCGGCGGTGGAGGTGATAAACATGATTCTTCGAAACGCTATTAATAACTGCTTTGAAAAATCCAGCCCTTACCCCCAGCAGCAGCACCAGGCCAATGATTGGAGTGGGCGAGACGTAATCTTTGGATTTCCTGTTGCACCACATCTCAGCAAGATGTTCGGCCGAGTTCATCTCGGTTCGCTTTTGCATCCAAGGAGAACTTCCTTCCACACAAACTAATCATCGGTCGCTTCCCGCTCGATGCTCTTCCTAGAAGTGCAACGAAGTATCGATTATGATCGACATCCATTCCCGGTCTTAAGACTTTTTTCTTCTTTTTTGTGGTGGAAAGATTGCAAAGCAATCAATGAATCATGTCTGCCATACCGTAGTCCCCTGAAGCACGCAGAATTTTTGTGTGTAAGATGTGCAACCCAGCTTAAGCCGAGGGCATTGTGCGTGGAGTTCTATTTTTAATCATATTTCACATGGAACCTTTCGGTCGGTGCTCACCGGTCTGGGTTTTATTTTTGATTCTAAATGTATTAGTCACATGTTTGCTTTGCAAACTTCATGCAAACATGTTCTGGATGAGCATGGCACTTATGTTTTTTTAGTTTAAAGGGTCTATTGTTGTTGTTCATAGCTGTCCATGGCCAAAGTGCCATCTATTTTTAATGTAAAAACAATAAAAGTTTTATTTATATTTTATATTCTGCACAATTTGTTGGCTTTTGTTGGGGTTGGGATTTTGTTATCTTGTTTCATTTCAAAGAAATGATTTTAAATATTTTCTTAAGTTATGTTCGGTCTGACATTTCATGCCAAGTTTGAATAAATTTCCTTGATGCTATACTGTCGGATATATACATCATCCAGAAACAAAACAGATTTTCTAATCATTTCATTTTGACACTGCAACTCATACAGTTTCATGCTTAATATTCTGTTCCTGACTGACTGGTTTGGCAACGTCCAAAGACTGATTTTGAGGGCTCGCCGGGTCACAGTGCATGTAGCAACACATTACGCAACACAGTGAATTTGAACAGCATTCAGCGCATAGCCGCTGGTTAATTGGTTAATTTGATATAAAACATCTGCTCGCTGGCCCGAACCGCGCAACTGGACAAAGAACAAGGAGAGCAGAAAACAAAAATCGTACACACACAGAAAACTCCGTAACATCCCGGAAAAGTATGGTTCGCCTCTGGTTCGCTAGATAGCGCATTGCATTTAGACCCTTTTGGCCCTTTTTGGCTCGTTTGCGCTCGTGAGCCCTGTGAATTTGTAGTTGCTCGTTTCTCGTTTCTCGTTTTCCGTGCGCTCTGTTTGTTTACTTTCGATTTCGAAGGCCCCGGTTGGGTTGGTTGTTACGTTCCGTTCGAACAAAATATAAAAAAGAATGCCTTTTTGGAGAGCGTCCGAACTGATTATGCTTTCGGCAGTTTGAGTTTTATGCTTCACTGTGCGTGCCGGAGAGTGCTTCCCGACAAAAAAATACCCCGTGAGCAGTGGTTGTTTGACTTTACTGCATCACCACTGGCAGCGAGCGTATCGAGAACGCTTGGTAGCACGCGAGATGTATGTGGAGCAGGAAGATATAACACCAAAAAAAAAAAAGCGACGCAATCCAATGTTTGGCCCGTTGTCGTCTCATCTTTCCGAGACGGTGCAATAAACGAAACTGGACGGGAAAGTTTAATGTTTATGTGTGGATTGCATTTTTGTGCGGTGACTGGTTGTACTGTGGCTCTCTGGTGTGCATTATCAGAACGGACCGACATGGCCAAACATGGGACCTAGGGAACGTCATGAGTTCTCTTACCAATTGGAAACAGTGGTTGAGGTTTTCGTTGAACAAATAAACTGTGATAAATGTTGGCACTGTTGGCGTTTTGTGGTAGTTCTTGATTGCTTGTAAGTAGGCTTATTGGCTGTACTAATTACAGTGAACTTAGACTCTTCGTTACGCAAGCCGAACAAAATCAGAACAAATGTATCCAGTCCAGAGTAAAAAAATACTTATTTGACCTATGGTTTTTTCTTCAATCTCGGGCTAGTATTGGTAAGCAAACATTCAAGAACTTTGCATAATATCATGAATGTTTAGTTCAAACATCCTCAAAAGAAACTAAACACCCGTGCTGATCGTTGTCCAGAAGTTCCGGACACAAAATTTTAAACCAGAATAAAATCTTAGAAGTGATGTTGGATGACCTGATTTTAGTCAGAATACCTTTTGCCCAGTGTTGTTACTAGATGCACCATAGCAAAGTTTATAGCAATGCGGTCAGGTGTCGTACCACGCTTGATATGAACTTTGCAGATCCTTTCAAAGTGCCAGTACAGGACTACGAAACGTGAGGCAACGTTTAAGGGCGTCCAAAGGCAACCAAATGGAGAAACATTTCCGCCCGTATGCACTCGTTGCATAGGAAAATAATATAACACTCTTGATAGGAAATCTAATATTTTTTGCATCATCCCATATAGTGCAACGTGTGTGCGCCATCCACGTGTCAAGCCGGGGCCAAAATGCGGCAGATTTGCTGAAGTACGGTTTCAGAAGTTTTCTCCCAGGGCTTGGTTCTCATTCTATTCAAAGTGAAATCTTTACCAGTACGGTTCTGTATGCCGGTGTTATGTTTAAAGGGAGTAAAAGATCATAAATTCACCGGGCAAGCAAACGAAACAAGTAATCGAAATGGAACATACACATCCCATCCCAACCCAAAGCCCTGCCTGTGACTAGCGAAACACATTCTACCAATTCCAAAATCCAGAAGGTGTTGCAGGAAATCTAGACCGGTCATATCTATTGGTGTTTCGGTGCACGTCCAGCTGGGCTGGGTAATTTTACAACCGTTGACGATGTGGAAGAAGCGGGCCTGGAGCAAAGGGGCAGGAAATTGAGGCTAGTTAATGGAAGTTTCGAGCTGCGAGCAGAGAATGTTTGTTGACTTGACCGTAGATACCCCCGGATCTCGGCTTGAAATATATAGAGCAATAGATGCCTAAGGTGCTTTCGGTTTGTGAAACAGTATGTAAAAATTGCCCAATTACTTAGACCAAAATCTAGAATACACGAACGAATTTTTAAACTTCTGAATTAAAGACTACATTTTCTTTAAAGCAATGCTTCGCTTAAATAATGTGCCATTATGCCGAGCATAGACGGTAGGTTAATAAAGCATCTCTTGTTAATCCATTTAGCAATATCGCAGCTTGTTGAACACACTCACCGCATCGAGGTCGCTTCATTCTCAGTACATCTAGCATAAATTCTGACACATACATTCCGCAGTACATGATACTAGCACGACCCTTTAGGGTGTCATTGCGCTCAACACACACACGCATCATGCAGGAATGTGTATTCCCTTTGATCAGTTGCTTGCTGCTGTGTGAAAGTGCATCGAAAATTGGGGGCAATATTAAATTTAACGACTCGCGCTGCGTGCGCATAAATTAGTTTTGCCCTTCCGCCTAACCATACGTCTTGGTGCGTTTGTCGCTTGCGTGGAAGCGTTCAAGTGATGAACGCTGAGACGACAGTTTGGTAGGTCCACAAGAATCGTGTCAGCTGTTTTCGCTCACACCAGTGCTGCCATCTCGCGTATTGTGGACGAAGCGTGACGATGCAAGGGTGCAGTCGCAAGTGCACGAGCTGGGTTATGTGTGTGTGTGTGTGTGTGCCTTTCTGTTGCTTCTAAATAACCCTTAGTGGTACTATTTATTCATCATCGTCAACCAAACCTACCCAGCCGACTACCCGTCGTTAGGATAAGGCGGCAATGGGAAGTGCGGAATCTGTGGTTGATGGTATTTTCTGCTACATTTATCATTTGCCTACATCTTCAATCTGCGCGTTTTGATGCAAGTAAAGCATGTACACAGCTGGCTAAAACTCGGTTCCCTTTACAAAATTCGTTGAGTCATGCTTTGGCTGACAACTGAGCGGCCGCGTGGTATATTGGGGTGGCAGTATCAGATCTAACAGCGGGCCTGTGACACTGTAGTCTCTGACATCAGACATCTCACACGTTGCATAAGTGGCCCGAGCAGAACCGATGAGGGGGTTCATTCGCTGGCACTCAGGAGAATGTAATTATGACTTTTGTTTTACTGTTTATTCCACAAAGCCACGTCTACCACGTTGAAGGTCTTCGCGACGGCTCGACCTGGGCTACCCATTTCTTGTGCCCATTTACGAGCGAGAGATTCCACGGGAGACTTCATGGCACTTTACGGTGAACTTCGGTTCGCTGGCATCCGAATCTCATAAATTATGGTCTTTAAAAAGGGTGTTCAAGCGCACTGTGTTTCGGGCGCGAAGGTTAACCCAACTACGCGCTTGGAACGCGCATTGTGAACGCAAAAGTGACATTCTACTGTTCGGTTGCTTTTGCGTAGTTTCGCTTTCGTTACCGATTTATGGGTCACAATGCCAACCCCAACATAATCTCGGTCGCTCAGAACTGCTCACTTTCTTCATGGCGACGGTTAGTCTCGCTGGAGTAACGTCTGTGGGGCGTTTTAAAGCTCAGCCCAGACGGTTAGGTAGATGTTCAATGCAACTGGATGTCTGAGACCATATCACATTGCGTGTACCGTTTCAAAACATTATCTTATCACTGGCATGGTGCTTGTGCAAGGGGAAGAAACGTTCCCGATGGGGTTTATTTTACGATTTTATGGTACGCTTTCATCCACGTTGAATCACTCGCTATGGATATAGATGGATGAATTATTGGTGCTCAGATTTGTTTATGTTTGCTCCAACGTCTCCTGAGCAGACGATGGATACAACCCTATAGAAGAATGCTTAATGGAACAGCTGGTGGTCAAATCGTTACGCAATATCTTCGTTTCGTGGGTATTTATTCGATTTCGCCTTTAAAGATTGGGTAGGTCCACGTGTTCAGTACCGAATGTTGAGTGTGGAAAAGAATTATGGTGGACATTTCGCTCCGTTGTTGTGAGAAAACAATGTTGCCCTACTCCTTACGTACAAAGTGGAGTTGGATGTATGTCACTATTGGGCAATTTTATTGGATGTAGTTGAGTGTTTGAACTTCAAACACCCTGAACCAGTTGGCTGATGTCAGTCGTATAGGGATAGTTTGGTTGATTTTATTCCGAACATAAGATGAAATGCATAAACAAGGATGAAGCGCAGCAGTTAGCTTAGCTGAGCTATTCAAAATTCCATTTGGTTCTTTCACAACAATAAATATTTCTCATGATGAACAAAATTTTATTCAATTGAATATTTTTTTCAGTTAATAGTATCGTTTTTAAATTGATGCATAAACGTATTCAAGGTAAAAGACGGATTGATAAGGTGTTCCGAGCATATACTAAAGCCAGTCAACAATCAAGAAAACAATGCAACAGTTTGTGATCGATCGCTTTATTATATAGGCGAGGTTTTTAATATTTACCCACAGCTATGCTACCGGATAATGACCATTCATGTGCAATACTTTCAACAGCACTGTGGCTTTTGATGGATTCGTGTGTCTGCTCCATTTTGGGGCGTTGCCTCATGCTTTGTGTATCTCATGGGCTTAACCCGCGAAAGAATAGCCTGCGACCCTCCTGTTTTTGCTACGAATCTATAATTTCCAGAGCATTAGCTTGATCTTAAAGCAGTTAAGCTCTTTGCACCAAACAATGATACGTATGAGTATATAGTGCCGGTAACCAATGGCATGGTGTTGCATAAAATAAGCATATTCTCTTTCGGTGTGACTCACAGCCACCATTCACGGCACCCATGTTAAACGAGGGAAAGGCTTTGGCTTACCATAATTTGGCAATTACGTTTACTGTTAAGCCTCTTACTAATGCGGAATGGACGCTTGCGAATAAAATGTGTGCAGGTAGGTGTCCATTCTACGAATGGAATGCAGTATCCATACCAAACCAATCATTTTTAGCTAAGTTTGTGTAAATTAGTTTTTTTTTTTCAGACAAAACCAAAAGTAGTTTGTCGCGTTGCTTCAGTACGCCTATAGTGTTGGTATAAAATTTGAATAATAAATTGATGATAAATTGAATGCGATTAGCGTAAACTCGTGTAGCCTTTAATGGTGGTTTTTGTTTTATTTTTGGCTCGAAAAAAAGTTACAAGATTTACTAATAAACACTTCATTAGATGTCTGAAATGCATAGAATATCCTTTGGCACAAGACAGCAACGATTGGGAAAGATTTGTTTAGGTGCTATTAAATTTCAAACAAGATACATTTCTACTTAAGTTATTCACGGCTAGACGAATGGAACCATTTGTGTGCAAAAAACTACCATTCAAAGTTGCACCCGTACAGAAATAAATGCGCATGGTGAGCAGAAATCGATCGAATTTGCATATTTCTTTATGCGAGTGTGGCATTCCTTCTCTGTGGCGACTTCGTCATCATATGTGGCGGACGATGCTGGAATTGAGTTTGCTTTATGATACGAGAAAAGCACTTTCGAGCCGGATGTTTCATTTACACATACTTGCGCACTCGGTTCACGTTTCGGTGATCGTGTGGAGATGTAAAAAGAGAGAGAGAGAGAGTGAGTGGAAAAATATATACGCAATTTATGACAGATGACAACTTCACACGGAGTCGTAAAGATTCTGTTCACCATGTGTGGTTACTGGCCAGTCTAGAAAAAAACAAATTCTCTCATATCTTTGGTATGTATAAAATGGAAGAGATCTTCGTAAATTCCATTCATGCAATCCGCCAACGGAGACGAATTATGCCGAGTTGGGTGTTACAACCGCGCTAGTCCGGTTTATATAAATAAAATCTTAAACATAACATTGCAATAGAAAACATCATTAAGATACAAACTTGATAACAATTGACAATCAAAACAGCGATGTAAATTTGGTTCCTTGAACTAATTTGTACTTACACGATACGAAACATTCCCGCCAGTCGTGATGACTGTCTCGTCGGTTGGTACTTGTTCTTACGTGGTGAAGGTTTACTGTTTTGCAAGCAAATTGCATTTCCATGTTAGACGTGCTGAAGTGCAAGGTTATCGTGCTGCACCTAGGATTACTCTTTGGTGAATACGAGCAAAGGTGCACGATTTTTTTAAAATACATGGTTTGCATTTGAGGACGAGTTCCCTGCCTGCTACTAGCAAGTATAAAAACAAAGAAATTTCTTCCGTCACTAGTTTTGACATCAGTTCAGCGCTCAGAAGATCCTGATAAAGAGATTGATGCTCTTGCGCTGCCCGTCAGAAGTAAGCGATAGCATTAGGGTGATGTGCAATAAATCATGTTCCGAGATGAAGCGAATGAATGGGACGAACAGTCCATCAAAGTGTCGGACAATTTATTAATGCTTCGTGAGTGACAAGAGGAATACAGGGTGTAAAAAGTGCACGTGTCGAAGACAAACAAACTGGTCTGTGGTCTCCTTAATAGCAGCAGATTTCATCGATAGATTTGTTGCAATGTTCTTGGTCCTCCGTGTCGTAATACGCCATCGCCTTTACCCCGAGCTGATGGAGCTGGCGAATGGTGGCGTTCAGGTGTCCACACTCCCAACGGTTCTCGTCCATGTACAGCGTCTGCAGATGTGGGAAGGAATGGTTCACCTCGCACATGCTCAGATAGCGCAATCGGTTGCGCGCCACGTTCAACTCCTGCAGCATGCTGAAACGCCATTCACTCGCATCCAGGACGCTCAGTAGGTTGTCGTGCAGCAGCAGGGTCGAAAGGCGCGGCAGATGCAGTGACCCATCGGTCGAGATGGTCTGGATGCGGTTGTTGGCGAGATTTAACTTCCACAGCTCGGTGGCCATGTCAAACAGCGAAAAGCTAAGCGACTCCAGATAGTTATGTCTGAGATCGAGCGTGCGCAGCGCGGGCAGTGCCTGCACGAAATCGATCGACTGGAAACGATTGTAGCTGAGGTTCAGTTCGCGCAGCTGATAGTTCTGGCCCGGCTCGACGATCATCTCGAAGAAGTAGTTGTGGGACGCATCCAGCGAGCGTAGATTCGTCCAAAGCACCATCGTCTGAAGGGAAACGTTTTGCATTTCCAGTTTCTCCGTGGACTGGAGACGATCTGCTAGTTCCTTGCCAATACTGACGACGTACGTCGAGTCGTCCGAGTGCGGGTAGGTGCCGAATGCAAGGTGTGGATGATCGGGGAACTCAAACTCGGACAAATCCATCGATTCCACTATGGTGAAGTTGGAGATTTCGCATTCAGTTTCCCGGTGCTCATTGCACTCCAGCTTTCGGCCGATGGTACACCCGAACGCAACCACCACTAGAAAACTGCACAAAAAGAATAAATATCACTACCCAATTGCGGCACATCTTCACGCTAAAACCAACCACGACACGATGTTTCTGGACATCTTTCTCCTGAACTGAACCTTTCACTACCTATGGCAACTAAACAATCAAGCACAAGCGGTAGACCGCATCCAGACTGACCGCTGCGGTGCAATGGATTAGACTGGTTCTGAGTAACAGTCAGTATTTATACAAAAGCATTCCGAATGGAGCGCATCATGCCGACGGAAAAGATGTCCTCAATTAGTTGGATAAAGATAAAGGGCCTAGATATCACTGTCCTCAACCAAGAGACCGCTTTCTATTCGCAATGTGTGGTAACTAGCGAATGCGTGCAAAGATTTAGGCAGTTATGATCAGCGCAACCTTGTAATCTTGTGTTCCGCCATACGAGCTAAGCCCTTGTAGCAATATTTCGTAGATCACAATCTGGAAGGTCTTTTTTTGATTACTCATTGCTGTGTTCTTGATTGCGTTAGTGCGAAAAACTGCAGTTTCGTTAGTTCTATGTTGTAATTACTGTTTATTTTTTGGTAAAATTAATGTATTTTTTAACACTTTTTTAGTATAATGAAGAATGTGTAAAAAATACGAACAATATTGTGCAACCTTCATGAAGTGTTTCTGGTTTCCTTTTACCGTCTACATTATCAGCTTGTGACGACGTTACCAAACAGAAATAGAATGGCCAATGTATCTCCCAGATAGCGGAATCAGCACGGACATGCAGCTTGCAGCCGGAGCGAAATCCGTGATTGAATTTAAATTGAAATTAGACACGGCGCTGGTATGACCGTCATGCATCTCGGAGGACGGAGGACTTCATGGTGCGGTCGGAGGTACTTGTAAAAGTCAAGAACGACACAACAGACTCGTTGGGAAGTGCCGATATGCTGGCTGGACTATGGACGCTGGTTGGTGGTGCTGAATTGGTTTGGATGGCGGAAGCAAAGTCCAAATGACGGCTAGCGTTTTGCTTTGGTGCAACGCAACTTGTGTGTCTGTGTGTATGGGCCCAGAAGAGGAATACGCAAATCGACATCTCAATCTCGGAGGATTCTGGCTGCATCGTGAGGGGTCTGGGTTAGAGTCGTGGCGATTGCGGTCTTGGGTAACCGATGACGCATAGCTATGTCGACGCGAGGCTGTCATGTTTGACATTGTTTGTCTGCCTTGCTGTAGAGTGCTTACCATGGTGAGGTGCACGCTGCCTGTCACAATAGGGAACCTAGTACCGTAACATGTGTAAACGAATTATGTTTTATTTTGTGATTGATCGGTTCGAAGTCGTCGTTGAGCTGGAGCAAGGTATCATATATCAATCTTTTTTTTAAATTATTAAATTGTATTTCATTTCTTTACGTTTAATACGATCAGGCCGTGCTAACATAAAAAACCATTTCTTTATATGTATATGTATATATGTATTCATTTCTTTATATGTATATATTACTTTTTAGACTAGAGTCCCTTACATACGTGTAACTGCATCAACTGTACAATGTGTTATTGCTTTCAGATAAACTAATGCTTACTGTAATTGCATACGCTTTGCTTCTTAAGCGCTACCGCCTCATAAACCATTCAGACTACCCAAGCAAACACCCCTGCACGACCTGTTGCTGTAGCGCAGCGCTATCCGGTTACCATTATTTGCATGCTATCTGCACGGTAAACACTGCGCTTTTGTTGCCATTTACTGCACTTTCGCTGGCCACCGTTTGGCAAACACGTCTTAAAAGGGTTTATCATCAATCGCGCGCCTGCCATAGTTGTTGCTGCCACTTTGCCTTGCAGGCAAAATCCTGCAGTGCGGTGCAAGAAGTCGATCGCAAAAAAGCATTTGTATCTTAATTGAAGTCAATTACCTCTTACATGGTGCGGTCGAACAATCGATTAGCCTAATTCGTTTTGCAAAAGTGCAAAGAGTGTTCTATCTTTTGGTAGTTCTTCGTGTAGTTCAAAATGGCACGTGCCTTTCGGAAACTTTCACCAATGTTAGTAAGGTCATTTTGTTATGGCAGTTCTATACTTTTCATGGCTGATCTATCAGAAATTGATTCCTCTATCTAGTGTGTTTACTTTTAAATGTTAAGGAATTGTTAAAAAATGTTGTTTTCATCTTATAAAACAGCCGGCTTAATTCGGCTTGTTATCGATGTAGTTTAAGACTAGTTTAAGCGATGAATCATCACTCTCGCATACGTGTTTCACCAAAAACAGCTGATTGTAAAGCCATCGCCCGCAGGGACACTGGGTGCATAAAATGCAATTATTATTCCAATTATCACCTCACCTCACACGGCACCAGAGGGCCGTACAGTCAACGATAGCGAGCGGCCCCTGTTTACGTATGTGTGTCCGGCCCATCCAGAGCGAGTATGGCGCTGGCCTGCAGCTGGCAGCCAGTGCATTGTTGCAGTGAAAATAGAGATTTGCTGCACACGGAAGAAGGGCGAAGGCCAGACACGGTTACGCTACACAAACGTTTGCATGCGACGGAACCAATCCCGACCAGAATCCTGCCATTCTGCCATGGCTGCGGACTGGTTAGCTGGTGACAGTTAATAATAAACTCGTTTAATTTATTCTCGCGTGGTTGCTTTTCTTACCGGGCGGCTTCCTGCCGGCGCATCATCATCACGCACGAACGAGGCATGCAGTATGGCCGGCGTGCAGTAGTTGAGACGGTTGTGATAGTTTGCATGGCGTGCAGTGGCAAAAGTACCATCCTACCCATCGATCCCATGAATCCCATTCGCTCTAACCCATTAGATGCTGTTGCTGCTGTTCTTTGGCCTCCGATTCTGGCACAAGTGCTCCAGGAAATGGAGATCCTCCTCTAGTTCGGCCAGCTTCCCCACTTCAGCGGATGGTTGGTGTGTTACTGCCTGCCGTGAAAAGCTATTACGCTTGATTAAGCTTTGACACTGTCGTATAATTCATTCCGCACGCAAATACACACTCACACACACAATCGAGTTTGCAACACTGGGCGAGTAGCGAGTAGCCAAACGGGCTGCGGCTACTGCCCAACGATGTAAGCAGCATGACATCACCACACACCGGAAGGGATGAACATTTGTTTCTTGTATGGTAGAATCTCTTTCCAACTGACCCGCACTTCCGTGGAAGTAGGTGAAGATATCGATGATACCGTTGCTCCGGGACATGTCGGATGTGCTAATAAGGAAAGCAAAAGATTAATAATTTTAAAATGATTACCGTGTGAATCTGATAATTCTTTCATGATTCATTCTTAGCGGAACGTACAATTAGCAATAATCATATTTCATCTAACCATACACAACGTGAATGAATTTATCTTGTTGTATGTTAATATCTTACCTTTGTCATGACGCATTCTTTATTTGAATGCATTTTTATCAATTTACTAATAAAATGAAGTTGATAAAATAGCGATTTGCTATCTTGCGCAACGGTTATATTTTAATGAAACGTACTTAGGCGTTTGCTGTCATATAAATGATTTGACTATCGAGCTGTCAAATGAAAGCCGTTCAGCTTCTGCACGGTTCCATCTGGGCTACTTCGTCAATGACGTCACATAAGAAAAAAACGACATTAAATAACGCTCATTTTGTCTATAGAAAATTCTGCTTTATATGATCAGTGTTTCCGGTGGTGTATTTGGCAACGGCGCTAGGTCCCAACACGACCGGACCGGGTTCAAATCCCATCCGGACCGTTCCCCCGTAGTGAGCACACTGACTATGCAACTACGTGGCATTTAATAATCTAGTAAGCCATTTGATGGCCGGCATGACCTGGTAGGTCGTTAAGCCAAAGTCGTTGGTATGTAGTGATGATACTTGTTTTCTGTTCCAATTTACACATATAAAAAGGTCATTACGATTTCTTAACCAATACAAATGGCGTTTATGATTTACTCATTTCAGAGCACATGGTACAATATGTTTCCTTTCGTATTACTTGAACTTAGATTTAAACAAATGTTGTTGTGTTTTGCTGATAATGTTAAATTCAACTTTTAAATAGAAAATTGCTTCGCTTGTCTTACGTAAATAATTTTCTTTTCTTATCTATTTATTATAACTAAACGTATAGTAATTTTGCAAAAATTATACTCAAGTATATCTATAAATAATTCATTACCCGTAGTGATACAAAATAGCAGTACAATTAAAAACGGAAGCCAGGGGAGCAATGCCTAATAAAACCCTGAGGTAAACTAAGGTGTCAGTCCCCAGCATGGTGTCAGCTTAAGCATAAAATTATACTAAATAACCGAGGGCGAGCTCTAATCAACATGCAAAAATCTTGATAGACCATCGCCCCAACGGCCGCAGGAACGGACTGCGTTGATTCAGTTGCGCTGAAGCAACGCCGGTTTTAATTAATGAATGCAATCGTGTGCCAATCAACTGCAGATCGGATCAAGAGCATATACTGGAGAATGCGCGACATAAACGAAGGAGGTTTATTTTTAAACTCCGCTTCGTTTATTGGAGCGGGTGGTTGGTGATCCGCGGGCAATGAATGATAGAATGTTGTTTACAAGCATGATTGTTGACCTAATGTGAAGTTGCGGTAGTGCCGAGCAGCAGCGGATATGCATCAACGGTGATCGTGCGTTAGAGCGAACGATGAAATCTTCAATCAATCAAATCCCGATAAACGTTCTAATGACACTTATTTGCTGTACAATCAAGATCAAGATTTTATCCCACGCGTGTTTATAGTTTTTGTTTTGTTTTGTAATAACTCATAAAGGACAAGGTTTTTTTATCTCTGCCTAAATACCTTTCCATTTTTGTTGCTGCTTTGGTGGTCTCAAAATTACCATGCATTTACAGTCGTAGGTTTTACGAGACAATCAATGCTTTTCAAGAACGTTGCTAATCGTCATAAACTTTCCAGTTTGAGTAACTATAATTTAACCAACATAAAGTAAAGCTCTGAAATATTTAACCTTTTAAAAATCGTATGCTGCTGTAACTTATAGCTTTGCTTTGTGTTTAAGCATAAGTATGAGCATACAGTAAAAGGGTGCATTGGTCCGACTACTTGAGTATCGTGGGTCTATTTGATGTCAGCGAACCTTTTTTTTACAGTCTGCGTGTACTCATGTTTGTTTTTGTTTGTATATTCGCTCTCGTCGCTTGTGCCCCAGCTGTACGAGTGAATTGCCTTCCAAACCCAGTGCACCCTCCTCTATTCGGCTGCATACTCGGCGTCTGCATTTCGAAGCATGAATAAAAATCTGCGATTCACGACGTGTATGAGAGTTTGTGAGATTTGTGAAACAACGGGTTGACTCCATCACGTTACAGACACCGGCAGTATATATTTCCATTCTCCCGTAGCACCCGTGACCAGCGGGTATGAATGGGCATAATTGCATACTAATTTCGGGTGGCCCGTTGGAGGACAAATTTAATAAAGAAAAAAGTATGCATCATTATTATTTTCTGAGATGTTGAACACGTTAATTGAGCTGGTTGGGCAGGGGGAATGTAATACATTTTATTTTCCTTTTGGAGAAAAATACAAACCATGAAAGCGAGAGGAAACTCACAAACAACAAAAAAAACATTGTCACGCTTGGTCGATCACCGGTTACAAATTACCAGACAGTTTGCCGACTGGCAGCCGACTGAGTCATGGGAAATAAGAGAAACATTCTGACATTGTCGTAGGCTGGTAACGCAGCTAATGGGACAGGATGCAACAAAGTCGGCGCACTGGGAGAGAGTTGTTAAATTGATCTCCATCCATTAGCACACTGGAAGGTTTACGGTATTGCTTCTTAGTCACTACGTTTTTTTGTGTTTTGTAGCTCTATATATGTACCAAAATCTTCGGAACACGCCCTTTTGGAGTGTCGGAACTTATAATTTGGGAAATCTGTGATAAGAATGTCACTACTTCTAGATTTTGAGTTGATGAGTTTCAACTCTCAATATGCAGAATCTTGTAATCTAGCTAGAGTTTGATTCGAAATAAGTATACAATACTAATACTTACTGACTTCAAAATAATCTCACTCAATAGAAACCTATCGGAGCTGTTCTTGATAATGAACTCTTGGTGTTATCGTTTACCAATCTAGAATTACCACATTTCCTCGTTCCGGTTTAACTTGGTTCACACCTTGTTTTAATGACCAAAATAATCTTTTGGACTGAGACACTCCAACATAGCCGGAAGAGCGTTTGCAATATTACATAATTTATTTACAAAACTGAATTTATGTTCTGCACACCCTTTGGGTCGATTTTCTGCTTCAAGTGACAGGTAATATAACCGCATACGGGTGCTACTCAATTTCGCAACGATCCTCCAGCACTAAAGTTGAAACTGGGAATCGCAATGCGTCGATTACCTATCGAAGATATGAAACCAGCTTCGACGGACATCCCGATATTCAGCCATTCTACGCGTGCTGTAATGAAACTGTACCGGCAGCAGCTGCAAATCGATCGAGCGCGTTGCCAGTAGAATGTGCTATTGAAACAGTCGTAAATGTCGTAAGTTGGAAAGGTTACCATGGGCACGGATTGCAGTTGGTTTATTTTGATTTCTCGCGAAAGATAACAGATACAGCAGCAGCAGCACCAGTTCGGGCGTGTATGTAACGCTGTGGATTGGATTCCCTCGAGGTTTGGCGAGTATTTCCGTGCCCATTTGAATGCTATTTGTGTTGACCGGTTGAAATGTGGGTTGCGAAATTGGAACTCGTCTAAATAATGTTGTATCAATGCAATTTGCATGTTCTGGTAATAACGCCGGGTACATAGAGCGACGTTTTTTTTATTCCGTTCCACAATTTAACCGTCGTACGTACGTGATCATTGATATCATTAGAAGGGGTTAGCGGGCAAGTCAACAATTAGTCAAGCCCTAATGATCAACTTACCTTTGCTTAATTGCTTGTGACTCTGCGGCCTAATGAGTTAAGTATGATTTAGTGTATACTTGCAAACTAGTATTTAAGAGCATAAATGTTGACAATATATTTAATATTGAATATCCGCTAGGTATAAAAAATTGGATCACCGTTTATAGTTTTCATTGAAAGTTTTGCTTCAATACTAATTTAATTTGCAAATGACTATACCGATTGAAAATGTGACTGACTTCTGTTTGTACAAGTAACATCATCTGCAACGAGATCCAGTAATATTCAAACGATCGTAAATTCTAAACAGTTTCCATAAAACCGTATATCCCCGGTAGCAATGTGCGATTGGCACATTAAGCACCGCACAAAGTTGAATCGCGAAGGTGCGAACATTCTTTCGCAAACGCAAATCTTACCAGTAGCGTGTGGAGGACGAAGAAAAAAATATTGGCCACGAAACATTGCCTAACCACGAATCCATCCGGTGCACCGTTGCACCAGGGTTCGGTTGATCGCCGTGTTAGACGGTCTGTTGGTAGTGCAGGCGCACCAGATACCTCATAAAATCGAGCCCACGAAGTCGGGCGAACCATTTGCATAAACTCGCTGTTTGCTTTGTTGCAAAGTGAGGAGGCGTCAAAGTACCGGTTAGGCTGAAGGCAAAGTACCTGCCCACATTATACCATTTTTTTTCGCCTCACTTCACATAATCGACAGGACACGCGTGCGAGGACACATTGGAGTTGGTTGGCACGATGAATGCGTTAGCCCGTTTTTTTCTCTTTCGCACACACCCATTTTATGTTCCTATCGAAAATGTATGAGTGTGTGTGTTTTTTTAATAAATAGCCTTACTTATCTTTGAATACGGGGTACACCTTGTACTCATTTCGTCTAAGTACAAACTGCAGCTCATATCCCAAAGATACATTAGACGAAGTTTGTTTTGTGGGAACGGCTGAAGCTGTGGGGTTGTAGTGCGTTGGCTTTATATTATACTTCGGGTGACCGCTCCCCTTTTTTGAAGCCTAAATTACCTTCATTGGGGTCATTGAACCATTTTGTAACGAAAACATTAGAATGAGAATGTATATTTTATTATATTTTCGTTCCGAATTTACTTATTAATTATTTTTTATGGTTTTTGGTTAATTTTTGCTTATTACAAGTTATTTATAAATGAAATAAATGCAATACTATTAAATATAAATATTTAGACTAGATTGGAAGATATAGAGCTGCCATTGTATTGTCCAGTATTATGAGTGAAGTTATTAGTCATAACTCCTTTCCAAGCGTACCTTGCATACTTGTGACTGCATAAATCCTTCTCTTCTCCAGAAGAACTGCTATGTAATAAAGTCCCTCCTTTGACTTTTCTAGCAATATACTAGAGCATTCCCACTAGCATCCTATCGGAAACGTGTCAATCTCATTTTCTTCCCACTTAGCATCACGCACAGCTGTCGAAACGAACCGATTATCGTGGAGCGTTGTGGAAGTTGCATCTTAACAAATTATAATCACCTTCAGACACACGATGCAACACTTCGGTTGGTGCGCTAAAGCCGCCTTTCACACCATTCGTGTTGTTACATTTCTCTGCGCTAGCTAGCCATTTCCCATTCGCTTCGTGCGTCTTTCGTCAATCTGCTAACTCTCACACTAAAGTGTGCAAGACTGTGCATAATTTCGCGGATTATCAACGATTCGAATCGCGCCTTTCTCGCTGCGTCTGATGGGATTTTTCTTTTGTTGCAGTCAGTGCATGTTGCAATCGTGCTGCATCGTGCGGTACATCTGGCATACGAGATCTGGTGATTTAATTCGCAAGAAATAGAATTACAGCATGGCAGTAAAAGCACTCCTCACCGGCGCCAGCTGGTCCTCGGCCCGACGTGCGGTAGAAGAATTAACTAACCATGCGCTACCGGAAAAGGGTTTTCAAATATAGCCCACCAACCAAGGGCACTAACTTTACGTTCACGCGGAATTGTCGGGCAATAGACTTTCGCATGCACCGAATCAATCTCAAGGTTTTCACGATGTGCACGAAACATTCTGATCAGTTGATTGTTTTTTGTTTTGTGTTTTTGGTTAGGAACCAACTCTAGTATCAACTACAAGAAATGGCTACTTAAGCTGCCTGAATAGACGAATGATGCATTTTGGGGTACTTCTTCCTATATCACACGACGCAATCTTATCCGGCGATGGTGAAAGTGAGAAAATCTATGTCGTACTTCTGGATGGATCGTTGCAAGTTGCATTCAATTTCCCGATGGATGTGTGATTTTCCTTTCACTATGTTTCATACGTTTCGCTATACTCGACGCACTTGATTATCGTGTAAAGTGTACCTATTTTTCTTTAATGCGCCTGTACCTTTGATACTTTGTGAGTACTCTCGTTACAATTGACGCACTACATGTCGCATTAAATTACGTTTCATCTACTTGCACATGGCACGTTATTCAATACTATGTGGCCCCCTTTTTTTTCGCTTCCCCTGGGGAATGTAGGTATAACATATTATCGCTCTGCTCTGCTAAATCTTTGCTCCGTCGCTGCATCTGATTTCATCGATAATCGGAGAAGGTTTCTCGTATCAGCGGACGCGCGACAAATGAACCATTACCATCGTGTTATTTGCAGCAAGCACCGGCAGCAAGCAAAATGATGCTCGTTTGCATGCACATGAAAGTTGATCTACGTCTCGTGTTCAATGTGAGCAAAATGCTTAAATTACTGTGACATGAATACATTTTTATTTATTTATATTATCAGCTCCTTGTTCCATACTAGTACAATTAAACATAATATAATTAATTCTCTTATTTTTCTTATCGTTACAGGTAAGTTTTAACAAAGGATTTTATTCGGCGATAGTACTCTTCCACGTAAAGGATTCGTAAGTTTTAAGAACTCTCTAAATAATTTACTCGAAACTTTTTTATAACTCCCTTTTTGTCGTTCCCAAGATCGCACACTGTCGGTATCTGTCTCTAATTAAGAACTCTCACATCTTGATGACCGATCGTTTGACCAACTCGACTTGAGGATACTACCACGACGCCTTCTTTACCCAATTTACCCGTTCCATCCCGGGGCCGGATAAGAAAAGCGAAACAGAGGCTGTTAAAACATATTGCGAAGGGTACACAATCCCACTGCCCATACAACACACCACAAAGCACCGAGTGCCGCAATCTTGCTCCAATCATCGGACCGCTTGTTTTCATTTCAATTCATAAAAGTAACGATACACCCGTGTGTGTGTGTGTGTGTGTACGTTCCGTCAGAAAACGGCGCCAACCACACGGCAAAAGGGAAGCCGAAAAGGGCATCTGAGATGCAAACCAATGCATCATGCCCATCAGCGCATAATCAACGCCCATCATCAGCCGTATCGGCGAGGATTCGGGGCACTTGAAGAACGCGCCACCAAGTAAAACGAAAACCGATCGCACTTCCCACCGACTCTGGTTCGGCTGGTGAATACACGGGAAACCGAGGGCGCTCTCTGGCGGAAAGTTCTGAAAGTTCTGAAACTGCTGACGGGCAACATGATACGAAAGGTCTATAACGCGGCGTGCAACTAACGTTCGTTAGCTGCATATGTGCAGTTGATCGTTTTTGGATTGCTGGTCAGTATGGGTCTCGTGTTTCGTTTAGAGATAATGTTGAGTATTTTTCTTGCGTTACGAAAATAAAACCTCAATTTAATAGGCGGCCGTTGAATTAAATGAGCTTTTTAAAGCTTTCAGTGTTTTAAAGGAAATGGAATAATTGCCCCGTGTAGCTTAGTTCTGTCTATTATTCTTTTTCTGTCTTTATGCTGTTAAAAAAAAACACATCAAACTAAACGCCCAAATGTAGTACCAGCCACAAACGAACTGGGACGCCCTTGCAAACCGACCGTTCGACCCGCACGAAGATGTGCTGCCTTCTTGGTCTTGATGGTCTTGAACATAATTTGTGGCGGACGGAAAGTTTCGTTCCATTTGCTACGCGCGTGGGCAGCAACACATTTTACGCTGCCAAAAGGCTTCACCGTGGAGGATGGAGAAACTGCTTTTTCCTTCTTCTCAATCCGCTAGAATCAAACCAATTCTCTGCCGTTCGTTTCGCCTGCAACTGGATGTGCGTGATGCTTTGTGTAAGGCGTATTTTGGGCGCTTGTTGGGCTCCATTACCGTTTGCTTCCAACCTGGACCGGGAACATCCTTCGGATGTTCGTGGCGGATCCACACAGACAGTGGGTGTCTGTCGAACGGTCCGTTACGTGGATATAAACTCAAATTAACACCACCTCACAGTGACGGCTAGGTGGGCAACGTTTACAACGCTCCTCACTCGTTTATGATAATTTATGATAAGGGGTCAATGCACATCGCCAACGCTTCGCCCGAAACGCCCGTTGGAGTGACTGCAGTTGGTGTGGAGAGGTTCAGAAGGCAGTCTACCGCAAGTGCATCTCTTCCGGTGTCTAGTGGCAGCGTCCGGGGTGGGAAGACACCGACCGGTGATAAGGGGACGGGACTGGTTTGCACGAATCAATGCCATGGCTTTGTTGCCGGTGTTTACATGCATTTCTTAGTTTTGCATTATTCTTAGCAATGTCTAGACGTAGCCGTAAAACATGTTTGAAAATGTTGCCTTTTTTAAAATATGGGTTAGCGTTCTGCTTTCGTTTTGGAGATGGCAAACATGTGATTTGTACTAACAGTTGTACCCTTGCACGCTCTTACGATATTCGAACGAAAGGAAGTTGCCTCAGATTTGTGCTCCAAATACGAGCGATTTGCGTTTCCGTTACGTTGAGTTTCGTTACGAGCTCCTTCCAATCAATAGTCACCTATTTCCGGCCAGTAATGCAAATGAGCTCTAAAGAACATTCCTTCTTTGTTCGTTAATATCCGGCAAGAATCAACCTTGATTTATAAAAAAAAAAACCCTGAAACACGGACCACATTATCCAATTTCCGTTCCGAGGGGTTTTAAAGTTTATTAGCTTTGAATTTAAATTAAAAGCAATGGAGAAACCTTTATATTTGTCGTTCCGACAATGGAATTTACACTAATTAAACACTCACCAAGCCCTCACCAAGGTAATTGACCAATCGGGGACGGGATATACAACCATTACGGTATTCAAAATATTATTGCAAGAAATGATACGGCCATTTACAACGGAGAGGAGTTTTCGTTTTCGCATTTCTTGTGCGCCATTCATTCATGCTGCTGTGGTGTGTTCCAAACCGGGATCCAATTTAATCGGCGCCTTTACGACACTTCCTGCCATGCCAGTTTATTTATTTTCGCAAACGAACGTGTTCATTATCGGTTCGGTTTTGCCGTTCGCCATGGATGGTCCTGGTGAGTGACAATTTTCCACGTCTCGTTGTACACATTGTCGGCCGGGATAAATATGGTGCTGCCGCGTAAACAAAACACCCAAATTTATTTGTTTTAAATGTCGCCTACCTCAATCATGCTAATCGTGCAATTTTGAGCTGGAAGATGGGACAGCTTTATGTTTTTTTTTTGTTCTCGCTTGTTGCTTGGGAAACGGAAAAACAAATATAACACATGAAAGCACTTTCCCAGCGGGGGAAATGGGATCGTACATATGGCAGTGTTAGTTTAATTTATCTCATTTGTTGTGTTGTAGAAATTTGCATGTTTTGTTTAATCAATTCATTCGCTATTTTCACCTTTTTTAATCCATGTTGCCTTAGTTAAAGATTGGAAAAAATGCGTTTCTTTGTGCCGATCTGATTCAATGACTGAATTTTTAGCTCATAAACTTTTCAGCCAACCCATCCCCCGCCACTTTTTCGGCTGAGACAGAATCACTTTAATCCATCTCCAACGCAAGAGAAAATCTGTCTGTACAGCCGGTTTTGGTACCGCTTGCTCCGGAGAGTGGCAAATTTCTGTCGCTCCCGAGAGACTCTTGCAACGAATTGGCCCGTAGCAAACGCAACTTAAGCCACCTTCCAACCTACCTTGCTGTGATGGTTTGTCGCTTTGATACTTAAGTGCTCCACAATGCTACGCTCGCTGGGAGAGTTCGCAAAAGAGCGAAGCGTGAGAGCGCGATGGGCCGCACCGGAGCAGGAGAATTGTGCGTGCACTTTGTTGTGATCGCCGTTGACAGATCGAGCCAAGCCGCGGACTGCAGCGGACCGACCGACCGGGCGCTCTGGCGTGCTCTTTATTCGTGACCTGACGTTGTTGTTTGTGTTGAGTGTTTTCGTGTTTTTGTTTGTGGTCAATTTGCGCAGAAAAAAAATCGTAACCCACATGCAGGCCACCGAGGATCTCGGGATAACTTTCCTAAGATACAGTAGGAAGTGCGTTACTTTTCCATAAGCAAATCGTTTTTGTGTCCAGCTTTGTGTTGTTTTTTTTTTTTGTTGCCCACCCGGTGAGATAGTGTTTCTTTTGAGTGCGTGAAGTTATCGTTCACCTGGCGTTGTAACGTGTACGTTATCGGTGAACGAAGAAGCACGCACTGCTTCGATGTGGCAGTATCGCAATTTTTCGGTATAGAGGTTGCAACGTTGCTGGCGTCTACTGCATCTTATCAACTAAGCCGGGTCTGTGCCTGCCGGACCCAAGTGCTACCGGGTGTTGTGGTGGCGTGCTTCACACGCCGTGTCAATGTTGTGTGGGCTGTGTCCAAGCGTGCAGCTAGTTGTGCAGTTACGTCAAACCGTGCTACCATTAACCAAACCGAAATCGTGTACACTGTGAACAAATTGGATGTGTGTCTCGGTTGTGTAAGAATGTTTCTAACCGTCTCCTTATCGGTGTGGGCTACCTAGCCGTTCAGTCCAGTCAGTTCTACAGCGTGAAAAGACTTCGAGATTTTCAAGCAAAAATCTCTCGCAATATGCCAACCACTGATCGGTGTATGATTTGAAAACGAAAGTTGTGCTCGCACTCCGTGTCACGATCATTGACACGCTCCCGGATGGTGCAACACACGTCGCCGAAGATGTCGCCTTTGGGTGGAGTGTATCTAATTATAGTTAGCCCGTGCGCGGAGTAACTCCCGGACACCCGTGGGTCTTCAACAACTTCACATACACACACACACACTTACAAAGGGATGGGTTGCGATTCCCAAGTCCAAACACTTCGGCGCCTGTCTCACCGCTATCAGACGGGAAGATCGGAAAAATCACCACCAAGTGGCGGAGGGCCGTAGCAAAACAGTCCGCGCGGGACTGGCTTCTGTACGGCCGTAGAGAATCAAGACGATTGTGCGATATCCACCCCAGGGTGGGGGAGACGGATACCGCCTTTCATAGAAGAAGAAGAAGAAAAAGCATGCCGAAGAAAGATCACACAGACCCACACACTAGGCCCATGTTCCACTTGAGCGCTTGTTGTCGCGTGCGTGCCAAGATTAATCGCATTGCGGCACGGCCGTACGTCGTGCAAATGGTAGCTTTCTTCCTGCTAGACTTCCATCTTTTTTTTTTAAATGCGCGCGTTTTATAAGAAGTACGGAGGCTTGGCTCAATGACCCCAAAAGCCGATCAATCACGGCGGAAGTTCACAAACTCGCCCCGCCTAGCAGATGAAAGTGATGCGGATTCTGTTCCAGCTAGACACTAAATCGAGGCGCACATTTGCCATGCCCTCTGTTGCAGTGATTTCCTTAAGCGCACGGTAGTACCAGATCTGTTGACTGTCGAACGGATTAATGTTATCGTCCTTCGAATCGATCGAATCGATCGAGAAAAGAAAAAGGAAAACAAAACATATCTGAAAGTGATCAACGGAATCTCTCACGATATTTTTGCAGAATTTCGCAACAACTGCTGTGGCGTCGTGTTTGTAGTAACCCATTGGCCTACTGCTGCCGGTGGCTTTATTGCTAGCCTTCTGATCCAAAGCTACCTACCGCCTTTCCCTCCGGACAACCAACACGTTGTCCGTTGCTTTAGCTGTCGTCGAAGTTGATATCCAGAAAGAAGGAGAACAGAAAAAAAGTGTGACTGGTGTCAATTAATTTTGATTTATTACGTATTCGCATATTGTGCGCCCGCAGTTGGTTGCTATTGCAAGCCTAGTGGTGCTTACCTAGATGGGAGCAGTTCGTTCGCTTTAATCTGGAAGTGTAGCCGCGTGGCAAAAGACTCCCGTCTGTCTAGCTGGTACGGCACGGCACAGTATTTAGCAAAATCGTGAGCACACCGATATAACACTTGCAGCTGGAATTTAAATAGCCAGAATCAATTTTGGCCATGTTTTGCGAGGGCCCTATTTGTAAGACGCAAAGTTCTTCTGGTTGATGTTTCCGAGCATCCACGAGCTATAACGATCAACGCGGCATTTATTTCAAACCGTGCGCTGGAATGGGTTTTTGCTCCAATCCTCCATACACTGTCTTGTGAGGCAAATCGTTTCTAACTTGCGAAAACTTCAAGTCGTGCAATAGCTTCGGTGCTTGAACTGCAACACAGAAAAAAAAAACCAGAACGTCTCCCATCGCAATAGGCGCAATGTGGATCGTGTTTTAAATTTGGTGCGCTTCAAATCACACGCACGCCCGAAAACGATCACGCCGAGTATTGCAAACATAATCGCAACATAGTTATAAATGAATCGATCGTTGTGAAGAGGCGGATGTACAGATCCGAACGGAACGGTGGTGTGTTTATAAACCGCTTAGCCCATCTGTCAAATTGTTATTTTGCAAAACCGGGGGTGCGTCCGAAAGGATCGCATCATTGAGACGATCTCTGGGGTGAACTGAGGTGATGAGCGATTGCAGAATTATTCGCGTGTTTTTCATTTTACGCTAGCAGATTTTGTATGGCTAGCGCTGGAATAAGATAAATAGTTTGTTTGTGTGTAATTTTGTTGGTATTTTGTGAATAAACTTTGTGCTATTGGTTTGCTATTTATTTTTACCGTAATGGATGGAAATAAAAAGTTTACTTTTGAAATGATAGATTTTTCATCCCCTAGAGTTCGAGTTTGTGCACGAAACAACGATTTCGCTGGATTAAAAAATGTTGATCGTTCCATTGGATGTATCATTTTTTGGTTTATGACGATGTCAATAAAAGTATCAGAGTTCTTTGGCGTTTTTGAAAGGTGGTTTCTATAAAGAGAGCTATAAAAATATACAAAGCAACATCATAAAGTTGGACGAGCTGCAATATCCTTATTGGAGTTCCATTTGTTAAATTTTTGGAATTCTGATCCTCCGTCTGTACCTCCTCCAGTGTGTGTTGGTGTCTGTTTTAATCGTTTACAAATCGATCCCCCCAAAAAAGTGCATTCCCTGTAGAGCAATCGCCTAGAAGTGACACAAGATCATGGTAATCCGACACCATTACAATAACGACTCGACGACGAGCTACTCCATGATGCAGCCACAACTCACGAAATAAGAGCATCCCAAACATGGTCACACTCTGGCGGCGTGCGCATTTGTGTCAGATAGAGCAACGCCAAACCAACCACTCCGAGACAGTAAGACGCGATCGCTCACCGAAAACAGTTGACGATTGTAATGAAAATTTACGGCCCGATAAATTTCCTGGTAATACTTCTTTCAACCAGGAAAATGGTGCATTCCTCCGCAAAGCGGAAAGCGAAAATTTGTGGGTCGCGCGCGTGTTCGACTTGTACTCTGTCTGTGCATGAGCTTGACGGTGTTGTTGGCTTGTGCCAAAAGACAGCCATCTGTTGAAGTAACCTTCCTGTGGAACGCCTCCGAGAAAGTGTGGACTTACTCCTCATCTGAACGTTGCCGATCCATGGACAACAGGGTAACCCACGATTGTGCAAACGTGCCGCGATTGTGTGGGCCGTATCGACTGTCCAAATGTGTCAAATGTGACAACTTCACCCCGAAGGCCACCCCAAACCTTTGCTGGAGCTATTATCAATTTGACCGTTCCATAAGTTGGCGTCGTTTGGGGCAGAAACATTGCTTTCTTGTCACAGAGTTCATCCAGCTGGGTTATTGAAGCTCTTCGGCCAGCACAATCAGCAATTAGTTGGTGCTGGACTGGGACCAGCGTTAGATCCTGCCGCCACAGGAATGTTTCGATCCTCCTTCGAATGACGGGTGGTCGCGCTTAATTGTGAGCTAATCACACACGGTGATGTGATTTTGTACATTCGCACGAAAGTTTGAACTTTTCGATGAACTCAGTGCGTGTGTAAAGTATTAAAGCCGCGACATGATTGAGCACAATATTCGGCAGATGTGGAATAATGTTTGTGTCTGTCTCCCTTATTGTGTGCATGAGGCAATGAAGCACTTGCCGGGGTTGATTATTTCATTCATAAAAATACCTTGCTATTTTCGTTCCGTTTTGAACTCTGTGTAAGTCTTTGTAATCTCCGCCTTGGTAATAGCTTTATGTCTTCCTTATTACCCGCGGCACTGTGTGCCGACTGAGTGATGCTAGTCGTCTGGAAGTTCGGCTTATCAAATATTTGAATAATCCTTAATGGAATCTACTTAACTGCACTTTCCACTTACCGTTATTAAAATGTGTCGTAAATAAGGATATGCGAGAACGATCGGTCAGACAACAAGGTCCCTGGTGTACTACAGCGTGCTAAAACATTCCCCACAACCTGTTTGAGGGAAGGAACCATAAACGAGTACAAGGTCGGTCTTACACTGTGTTGCTGTTTCCCAATACATTGCACCAGTGTGACCTAGAGTAGCTCAACTTATTGGCATGGTATCGATCGGTCTGCACAAGTAAACCGGAAAGGATAGGACGATGCTCAATCACTTTCTTTGTTGATAGTTAACTTATAGCATTTTCTATCAGCTTTAAAAGCAACAAGTGGACAACATTCTTCAATGTACAACACATGCTCGTGCATTTTAATGGCTTTTTTTTGTTCGTACAACAACTAATTGCGAGTCCAATCGTGCTGGGTTTTCATTATACGAACGACTTGGGTCGGGGAAGAATGATAAGCGAAAGGTCACGGAACCCGGACAATAAGACCAATCGCCCCCCTGTGTAAGTGAGGATAGATTCCTAACAGGGGAGGTCATTGCGTTGTTTCCACCAAACAACCTGGAAGGTTTTGTAGTTGTTGTCCCGCTTAGCTTTGAAGCTGATAAGCGACCGCATGTAAAATTCCGAATCGCCTATGTTGTCTTTGACATGACTTTGTCAAAGGGTAGCGCAAAATCACATTGTTTGCTGCTGCATAACGATGTTAGTGTACAGCTGGCATAAATAATTATTGTCTATAATAACAAACATTGCCTAAGGTCAATACAACGAGAACAAGGCATTTTACTGAGACAAAGGAACTCAGTTATTCTGTACATAATGTCGTATTAACGACGACTGAGCATCCTTAGCAGATTTTCATTTATTCTTGCAATGCATGACACTTTTTGCGGACAAACACGTTCCAAACATTCAATTTGTAACAATTTTATACATCGTTAAAATCAACACACCCAAACGGTAAATCTTGTCAACCAACCGATTCGGCACAAAACATGTTCGCTCAGCGTTCGATTGGCGAACACCGGACTTATCACTGGAGGGAGAGAAAACCTGTCATTTCACGAGATGGTCATCTTGGTCAGCACGGGCGAACTCATGTCATCAGGGAGATGGAGCCTGGAGGGCTAGGGGAGGGAAAGAGAAGAGGTTATGAGTAATTTTGATTGCCTTTTTCCTGCTCTCCTCGGAACTGGAAAACCAGTTTCTTGCTTCGATGTCCACTTTTGACGTAAGCTTTTTTGTGGTTTGGCGAATTTTTATTCTTGTTGTGAGGCAACTGGTTGGATGAGGTGCCGAATGTTTTGGACACGCGAAACTTCGAATGAACTCACCACACCCCACCGAGAGTATGTTGGCAAACAAACAGACCATCTCCATTGCGTTGTGCAAAATGGGCGGTTGCTCCTTCGGGCGCGGTTAAGGAAACCTAAGTAGATCAATCATAATTATTGAGTTTGTTTTCTTCGACTTCCTTCACCTTGCATCGTTTGGTCGTTACCAAACTTGTTAATTTGCCACTAGTGTAATCTTTTCTCGTTATCCATTGCTAGAGGAGATGCTGGAGTAGAAAAATAAACTTCAAAGCAAGTTTTGAAGGGACAAGTTTATAATTAGCGCATTGGAGAGCGCCTTTGGAGCTAAAGTTTTGCGCATTATATCCCAACGAAACCCATCAATATCTTGACAATCATAGGAATTCGAAGCCTTTCAAAGAATCACGGGAAAAATAAAGGTTACCGTAAAACATTCCCGCTTCAAATGACACGGCTAAATCTGGAATCCATCCGTATTGGTGGTACCATATGGTAATGGTTCCAATAGCTCTCTCGTTCGTTTACTTTATTAATAAACGAATGTCTCGAGATCGGCGTATTGATTGATTTTTTGTTTTGTTTTATTCTTTTTAGAAGCAACTTTATATTGCTTCATCGCGTACATGTGCCATCTTGACCGAGAGTCAATGGTGCACATTGACCGGCTCAAGTAGCGTAAGCTTCAGCTCAAGATGAAGGCAAATATTTACCAACCGTATCATCCTTTACAGTCTTTACGTTCAGGTGATGCTTACCGCCTTACGGGCAACTGAGATAGAATGACTTAATAGTAAATATGTAACATTCCTGAGTACGCTTCGGAATTCCAGCTGCAACCATCGGTTTAGATCGTTTCGCTGCAGGGCCTTTGCACAATTTAATGTGCCTTTTTATTGGTACATCGTGTGTAAAAAAATTGCAAGCTCTACGCAACTTTATGCTTGTTGGCATGCAGCACAAGTAATGGGCAAATGTAGTAAAATTATGCATTAAATTAAAAACTAATTTGAGATCAGGTTGGAACACTTAGAGGGAGGTTTGTTGCAATCTAGTGACTGTTAGATCTGCTCCAGTTTATGACGCAAAGCTAGCCCTGGTTGTTGGGAATCAGTATTCTGCAAGTACCGCCAACGTAATGGAGAATTGTTTCTATTCAACAAACGACTCAATGAATGGTAGTTCCCTCCAACCATTGCGGTGAACTCTGTTGAGCGTATTAGTCATGGCGGGACCCGAAGCATAACCTAGAATATATCCATTCTATTGTGTTTCGATGCTTTTGGTTTCGACATATCGTGTTGTATCCATCCCACAGCAATAGCAGGGGCGTTTTACCATAATCGGTCGGTTAGCCTGTGTGACAGAGTGGAATTAGCTATTTTCGAGTATCCAAGACGTACACACAGGACGGGGTTTTTATTTTACGCTACAGCAGCCGCAGCAGCAGCACGGTCGTTAAATTGTTTGCCTTACCTCGGAATCCTGTTCGATCATGTTTGAATGGTAAACGGTTTGCGTGGGTATCTTCGACACCTTGGGGGCATAGTGGAAGATATTCCACCAGACGCCAGTTCCATCTAGTCACCTTCTGCGAGCGGAATCCTATCTTGAGACCGATTTAAGAATTTACAAAACAACTCATTGCAGAACATTTTGAAAGTGACAGTCTTAGATTAATGTTACCAAAGTAAACATTCAACGCGTGTGTGGCGCAATATTTTTATGACGAAAACAATGGATTCAACCATCAACCCCGGCGAACCTGAATGGCATACTGAGTTCCTGCCTCATTCTAAGAAATCTCAAGTGGAATCTATCTGGACTGAGCTAGTGAACACCTGCGTGATAGTAACCGTGTAAATCATTTCTATGACGCGAAATAGTGACTCCTTGCTGACTATCCAACACTTCGAGAAATAGTCACCTTGTATTCACCTTGGAGATACCATTATATTCACCGTATAGTGCAAAGTCTTTTGAAATAAATATTCTGTTTCTATGTATGATTTCACCAGTTGCCGGGTACTCGTCCAATAAGACGTCATCGTTACATGTGCTTCCGTCGGTCCGTTCATTAATCATAAGCAGTGTGTGTGCACACAGAGCGTGTGGGCTCCATAGAGCGAATTAAATCATCAGTCACAAAACCCAAACGAGTGAAGTGAAGGCTCGCAAACAATAAAATAGAGAGTAGCACACTACCGCAAGTTTGAAGTGTTTTCACCGCGAAGCGTTTTGTGAAAAGTGAAAGTACTAAGAATAAGAAACGCTCTGTGATATTTGATCTTCAATGAAATGTGTGTCGTGTTGTGAACAGTCTACGCCACCATGAGTGCCCGCGATACCAGTGGGACAGTGTTCAGCAATCGAATGGCACTGCATCTTCAGCATCATAATTTGGGGCGCTCGCGCGAGTCAAACGGCAATGCGGGAGCGACACGAATAGTGCCAAGAATATCACCACATAGTCCATCCATCATGGGTCAAAGCATCGGTGAAAATGGTGTCAAGCATGCAACGCCCTCGGACGCGGAAGTGGGAACGGTTGGTGGTGTAGTGATGCGTAATCGTGTGATCGATTTGGATAAGAACCGCATCAAGTGCAATCGGAACCGGATCTGGTCAAGGCCCTCAAGTTTCTTGAGTTTCTTCAAGCAATCTCTCGGTTCCTCGAACGGTGCGACAGCAACAGGTGGAGGAAGTTCATCCAATAACACTGAACATGCTCATAAATGTCCAAAAAGGAGCAATGTGGCTGCTTCAAACGTTGTTCCCAATTCTTCGTCCAACATAATATCGTACGGCGAATCTACGGTGGATAGTGCTGATACGAAGGCAACACCATCCGCGGCTGGTGGACAGCGACTAGATCTGAACATGATCCGTAAGCTGGAAGAGGAGATATACAAACGTGGCCGCGAGCAGCGGCCCGATGCGGAAGCGAAAGATTTCCACGAGTTTTATTTCAACAACCGACGACATTCGGGTGGCGAGCGGAAAACATTTTCTAGCGACACATCCGCCTTCAACGGTGACAACCACCGGGCGGTCCTGCTCGTAGATCCGAATGCGCTCGAGCCGATACTGTTGAAGCGCCCACTCAGTACGGACGAAGCGCGGCTGATGATGAGTGATGAGACAGTGGACGACACGGGCAAAGGTACGGACCAACCGGTGTTGCATCATTCCGGTGGAGGAGGTAACAAATCGATCATCATTGTCGATAACTCCGAATACTATCCGGTGTTGATGCGGTACGACATCAACGCGGACCAGATCGACCGGCAGCAGCAACAGCAGCAGCAATACCGTCGCAACAGGACAGAAATGCTTAAAATAGACACGAAAACACCTCCCGTGGCCCAGCACAAGAGGGTCACATCAGCCGGCTCGGTTGCACCAATCAAGTGTCCGTCTGGGACGGACATCACGACGTCACCAACCGCTGGGGGTTTCCCGATGAAAAGCGACGAAAAGTTGTCATCGTTCACCTCCTCCTCACTGTCGTCCTCTTTGAGCGGTGCGACATCATCGAGTGTAGAGCTACCGGCAGCTCCAAGTCTGAGGGAATCTTCCGAACTGAACGGCGGCGGTACCGCCCCAAAGCATCGTCCTCCGCTGATGATACCTTCCGTCCCAATACTTGCCAGTTCGGGCGGTAGTGGAGGTCGCGGTAAGAAACAGCTGCAACAGCGAACAGCGAATCTCTTCCAACGCTTTCTACAGCATCGTCGCAGTCTTAACCTTTCCGTGCGTCGCAAACGGTTCCGACCTACGCACGAATGTGCTCATTTCAAGAACACGGAAGTCCCACTTGGACGAGCACACTGGGCGGATGTCATCCTCGGTAGTTCGCCGGGTAGCAATACTCGGTCCACCGGTAACAAGATGAAATTTGAGTATCTCAAACGTATGGCCCGGTACGACTGTGAAGCCGGGGGCATGACAAATGTTGGTTACGATCGGCACGCTAGCAGTCGGTCAACTCGATCTGGATCCCGTCGTCGTACGGTGAGTGAACCCGATTTGGTGTCACGACAGAATTGGAAAAGTGATGGATTTGTCCAGCATCTTCAACATCACCACCGTACGCAGTACTGGAGCACCGGCGATCTGGCCAGTCTTGGCCGGATGATCGAGCTCGGGAAGAACTTTGAAAACATTTTCGACAGTACTAGCGACAACCTTTCCGCCCGCCTGTCAGCCGCTGTGATGTCCAGCTCAAGTTCCTCCTCGGTACCGCTGTCGGGTTCGGGTTCACTTTCTTCCTCCACAACCGCTTCCTCCATGGGCAGTACCTCCAGTCAGCGACTGCTCCAACGTCGTCTAGCGGCTGCTTTTCTCAAATCTACGCAACATCATCAGCACCACCACCACAACAACAACAGCAAGCCTCCAATATCGTGCTCATCGAATGGGAATTCTGGTTCCTCGAATTCTTCTTCATCTCTGGCAGTTTCATCCGGACCTCCCAATGGTGGAAACTTCCTGCGCAAAAAGTCCTCCTCCTTCCGGGGCGTACTGAGGCGCTCAAACACCCCGGATGTGGTCAATACATGGGTTTATCGCAAAAGGTAACGAGTTTGGAAAAGGGTAGAAAACTGGGGAACAGAGAGAGGGGGAGCAAGAGAGAAAGAAAGAGAGAGAGAGAAAGAGAAAGAGAAAGAGAAAGAGAGAGACAGAGAGAGAGAGAGAGAGAGAGAGAGAGAGAGAGAGAGAAAGAGAGAGAGAATTGAAATTGGGTCGTTATGACATCAGCAAAACAACGTGAACATAAATATTCTTGCAAAAGAAAATGAATGTTTTCACTTCTCCAAACTTTATGGACTTTCGATGTTACTTCTATTCCCGCTGGGGACTTTGATGCTCCCCGAGCAAAGCGTGCTAGCTTTCGCTTTCGACACAAAACTTGCACCGTCCGCTTGCTCAACTTTCCGACAGAACAATATTGCCTCATTTTTTATGTTCCCTAGACACGAGTGTCCGGGCGGATTATTTTGGATGTCATTCTTGTCGTGAAAAAGTAGCGGGCGACATCATTTCCATCACGCTCTGCCTGGTTGACATCTATACCGCGTACACTTACTGGGCCGGTTCGGTAGAACTGCATCAGTGCTCGATTTCGAGAGAACATGTCGCTATACAAAGGGCTCTTTCCCAAAAACTCTCGTCTCGCTATTTGACAGGTTTATTTGTGTGTTCGTTGGCGTATCGTTTAGCCGCAAGCGACAGATGGTAGAAATCAATTTTCAACCTCAAACCCAGATCAACTGATCGAGAGTGAGTTGCAGGTCTTGATTCTCTTCTTCCTAGCTGGGGAAACCTCGAAACGCGCTTTGAAACGAACCGTTGCGATGATGATCTTAAATAGCATTTGTTGGTGCAGCAAAACTTGTGAAAAATGGGTCAACACGCTATGTTGCATCGCTCCGTTTGATGATTACTTTATTGCAATTTGGGTAGTTTATTCAGCGCCAGTTCCTGTGACATCGTGCAGAGGATGATAATAATAATCCCACAGGTTATTACGTGCGCGTTGGCGAGAGAAAAATAGGATCGCACTAATAAGCCGAATCGATCATGAGGGAAAGTTCGTGGTGGGCAGAGTGATGGCGCGTAAAATGATCACGATTGAGTAAAATACAATGCACCACACGTAGTTTGAACATCATTTCTGGTTTAATCTGTTAATATACTACGATCTAATGTGTTCCATATAAACCACATCGGCTGGAATACATTCATAATGAAATATGAACACATTTGCGATCCATTCTACACAATAGGATTGAATTTTTACTATCATCGAACGATTCGGGAGGGGTTAGGTTCAGCTCTGTTTTCCAACAGCTGGAATGCTTTCGAAAACATTTTTGGCACGTAGAAAGCCTTCACATGCCACGCGTAGATTGTTCGTTGCGCCAAACGTACTCCCTCCAAGCGATTGAATCCGCCACTGGTTCACCTACTCTTCGGTGCTGTCTGCTGTCCGATCACCGATTGAAAAGGACAGCCAACTGTTCCGTCTAGGTACTGAACGGACACCGTCAAGGAGCGGTTTACAGCAACACGGGCAAGAAAAGAAAACAGATTGCAACGCCGCCAACACGCCAAAATGAATTGATCCAGCCACGAGTACCTACCTACCAAAGGTGACACCATTTTGAGGCCCTTCCCACGGGTCTCCAACAAGCAAGATCTTGCAAGAAATATTGAAAAAAAATGAAACACCTCTGTATGAAACAAAAAACCGCCAAACTAGCGAAAGAAGAGACTCGCTCGTGCATGCAAACATTGAGACCTGCTACCGAAGCGACACAGTGGCCCGATCGGCTAGAAGTCCGTAGGTTATAACGTCTCCCTGTTGGTCGTCATATTGCCGCCGTGCAGTGTTGATACGCGAAGGAGACCCGTTTCGGTGGCCCACGGTGTGGCCCACGAACTTGCCGGACCGGTGTGTTGCAAAATATGGAGCTAATCAAGATCTGCAGCTTTGCATGGTACGATCCGTGGGTTTCGCCCAATTTCCGTTACGCTCTCCCCCTGTAATCACCGACACGGTCCGACGTTCTGGTGCCAAATCCTGCCCAGTGTCACTTGTCCACCGGGTTGCGGTTGGTACCTTGCTAAAGCCTTAACGTGTCGCGAAGTTCCTGAAGCGTAGCGTCAAATTCATGGGAAGATGATACGGCGCGTGATAAGCGTGCTTAGAAGGGAAGGTACGGCAATGGCTGAAATTGATCGCCATAGTGTGGCATTCCTGTTGACGTGATGCTGATAATAAGGGCCCAAGGGAACACGATAAAGGTCAGGAATTTTCCATAAAGCTATCCAGCGAACGTGTGTCTGTGAACGGACAGTCGGACACCTTCTCGTAGTACTTTTTCGTCTGCTTGAGTACCTTGAGAGTCAAATTTCCCGGTAAGGCGCATGCCTTGCACAATACAACACTACACATGACAGAGCCGCAAATTGACAAATCGACAGGCGAATGGAATGTTGCTGAGATGCATCCAACTGCCAATTTCATTCCACCAACTTGGCGGAGTACGTATATATTGGGGAACATTCTCTGGCAACTCTGGTCAGTGAGCCATCAGCTGAGCTTATCAATAGCAATTAATCTCTTTCCAATACCACCGCACGATGCAACGAGAAATTCGGGAACTTTAGAATGTGACTCGACGAGTATCGTTCCGTACCAACCTTCACGGTAAATAATAAACATCGCAATAGAAATATGACACGCTCCCTTGCAGTGATACATTGTGTATCTTGATATCCTCCACCAGGGAGTGGTATACAGAAACCAAACCAAACAATGTCGTATCGTACTTGCCCCCACCATGGGGACATGTTTGTTGTTTCGACCCCAATCACGCAAGATGCATTAGCAGTTATTTCCATTTTCAACTGCATTTCGATGCAACGGCTGATAAATTTGAAAACCTCCCCTTTGGAAAGGTTCTACGTACAGACAGCATTGTGACCACCTGGACCGTTTCACACGGAGATAGATTTATTGGTACTGATCGGTGATCGTAGTGGTTCGATTAATTAATATTTATGACATTCGCTGGATCGAGTTGTTTATCCACCACGAAGGAAAGCGCGATGCGAATGTTTGACCCGCTTGCCAGCCAAATTCCCTTTTAAAAGGCGAGTAAAATTACGCCTGGAACTGATATTTCTCGATATCGCTGATTAGCCTTTTTCATGTCGAAAGCTTACCGTCGCAAAATGAACCTCGATCCACGATCACTACTACTTAACCGACTCGCGGAGTGGCGTGAAATTTGATCGCACGCTTTAAGCTGTACACCGATCCATTCCGCACGGGAGACGATGTACGTAATGATCCAAACGAAACCTTTTGTATGTGGATTCGTTGATTTCGCACCCTGAAACGGCAATTAGTGTCCAAACGAATGGTACGGACGTTTTATTGGGCCGTGGTAAAATATTCCCTTTTTGGCAACGTCGGAACACCCTTCGAAAACGTTGCATGGGTCGGACACTGTGGTACGCGTGCGTGTCAGCGTGGGAGAAGTGATATTGCACTGTATTAACCTTGCCGCTGTGGTGTTCGACGACCCGTGCCAGTTTTTCTTATCGGTCCAAAAGTCGTATATTGCACTGTAAATTGGCAGACAGTTAATAAGCGATTCAATCCAAAAATCAAGTTGGGATGTTTTTTTTTTTTGTTTCTGTCAAAGACGAGCGTTTAATGTACTGATCGATTCCGGCGCGTCTGATTAGATAGGCTGTAATTATCTTCACAACGGGGTATTGGGAACATTAAAAAGATATATCTATACAATGAAGTGCTAACAGTTCTATTATTCCCTTTTCTTCCTCTTTTGCAACAACAGCTACGATGGCTCTGGAAACGGTTTAGGCGAGCCCCCGTATCACCGGGGGCACGGTAGTCCACACGCGTCGCCATCGCGGTACTCCTACAACAACACTGCCAAAAGCCCACTGCAGCATTGGCGTACGTCTAGCGCCGGTGCGTCCGACTTCAAACGCAACTCACGTCTGCGCAGTTCGGCGAACGCGGCCGTGCCCGGTGCGACCGGGCAGCATCAACATCATCACAACATGGTCGATCTGAATGTTCCCCGTGGCCACTCGCCCCACTTCAGCCCATCCCGACAGACGAGTAAGTATGCGGTAATGGGAAGTAGTAGAGTAAAATAGAACGATGCGAGCGGCGACACAAAGATGGCAAATTAATGCAGATTGGTTCACAATGCATGTGTCTGCGTCGTAAAGAAAACTCAAAGAATCACCAGAAACGACAACAGCATGTCAAATTAAAGCGACTGGACTTGGTAATTCTAATATCTTTAAGAATTAGAGAGTTGATTTGTAAGAAATCGTATATTTAATAACAGCGAAGTTCTCGCCAAATGTAAAATTGTAACGTTTATGAAATTGCCATAATTAAACAATTTGCTGATAAAATGTTAAACGTCACACAACGAGCATCTACCACACCCTATTAAATATTTTAAATGCGTACCACAATTAAAATCTACGACGCACTGCTCGATGATTATAATAATCCGTGGCAGTTATATTGAAGGAAGCACTTAAAACTTGCTCGTAACGTATTAAATACGTTGCCTCCTTATCCAACTTTATCATCTATCGCTAGTGAAAACTTTCATTAACAACACCTGACAAGTGTTTTCACGCTCGATACGAATGGTGCAGGGTAGGTACAGCCTCTCGGCCATTGGAGCTTGGAAGGAAGTGTAATTAAGTGCGTACCACCAGTGTTCCCATTTTGTTTTTTTGTATCCCATCCTCTGCCATTGCTCTGGTTTGTGGTGTGGAGCCTTGCGATAAACGTTAGATAAACCCACCGACGGCTAATTTGTTTCATTCGCTAAAGTTAATGTGCGCCTTGTCTCGCCAAGGTTTACCTCTTGCGAATATACACAACACCCATGCATCATATGGGGCTGGCCAATGGTGTTCGCTTCGACACAGATCGACGGATGCTTGGTGGGCTCCTTGAGTTCCCGCCTCTGCGCCATGCTCTTTCGCATCATGGGCAGGCGTTGTCATTGCACGCGCTCCACCATGGATCGAGCGGTTGGCGAAGTAATTAATCTTACGGGCAGACCTGATCTTTCGCTCTGGTCCGCAGGTAGCAGACTGATGCAGACGCATTGCATATTTCATTCGAGCGCAAACTTACCCTTACCCTCGGAAAGTCTGCATCGGGGGCTAGCTCCCAGTGCCAACACGTTCACCACCCAATGGTCGGGATGCAGAGTTCATTTTTCATGCTCAAGTTGCATCGAACACAAGCGGACAGCAAACAACAGCAAACAGAAACCTGCGTCCTCCTGCTGATTTCGATTCCGCCTGTTGTTGGCTATTTGTATGTCACGGCGTAGTCGATTGTCGCCCTTGCCGAACGATTATTAATTTTCTTGGTTTTCTGCGTTGCAATTTTTTTTTTGTTCCTTCCTCAACAGCACAAACCGGCGACACGCAAACGCTGCACGTCTACCTGCCGAACCATGGCTTCCGGATGATACGCTTCGACGAAGCATCGGATGTGCGGCAGATTATCAACATCATCGTGGGATGGTTGTCGCCGGGGCAAAAGCCAAACCCGCAGAGCTATGCGCTACGGCTGCGCCACATGCTTACCAAAGAGGTCCTCTGGATGCCGCCGGACACGTCGATGTCGCAGGTGATGGCCCACATCTTTAACCCGTCGTGCAGCAATGCCGATTGCCCGAACGTGGACAAAAGCACGATCGCCAAGCGCATGCAGCAGAAGGCGAGCGGTGCGGTCGGCCACGCGAACAGCGTGTGGAAGGCGGAACTGCGCGTCCGCTATATACCGAAAAATCTGAAGGAGCTGTACGAGCGCGATCGCACCACGTGCCACTTTTACTTCGATCAGGTCAAGCAGGACTACATCCAGTCGAACGTGCCGAACATCGATCCGGAGATCGCGGTTCAGCTGTGCTGCCTCGGTATACGGCACTACTACAAAGACACTAACCATACCTCGAACGACCGGAAGCAGCATCTCGACTACATCGAGAAGGAGATGGGCTTCGGCAACTTCATACCGAAATCTGTGATAGATACCATTAAACAGAAGAATCTGAAAAAGCAAATCCAGGCCGGCTACAAGAAGGTGTACAGCTACAGCGAGATGGAGTACATGCTCAAGTTTTTCGACCTCCTGCGCACACAGTACACCTTCGATCAGGAACAGTTTAACGTGCAGCTGAGCAGTAGCTGGAACATCCGTGTCGATCTCATTATCGGACCGCACGTCGGTATCTCGTACTCAGTTAACCCGCAGGCACCGCCGACAAAGGTGACCGAGTTCGAGAGTATCGAGCGCATCACTACCAGTATTCTGCCGACGTCACTCACGAAAAGCGAACACCAAGGGCTCGCTGGTAGTGCCAAGGGTGCGAAGGGCAAGGATCAGCCGGATTTGACGAGCTCGTGCGGCAGTAACTCGTCGACCGGTGATGGTGACAAGAGCAAGAAGGAAGGCAAGAAAGGTTCGTCCGCTAGCTCCGCTGGCAGTCAGTGCGCGTGCGGAGATATCAAAACTCAGCTCCGCATCCGCGTTAGCGGCAACAGTGAGGATCTGGCGATCACGTGTGATGGCATTAAGACTTCCGAAAGTATAGCCGATCTAGTCGATGGTTACTGTAGATTATTTAACAATAACGACAGCAGTCTCTGGGATCGTACCGCTGCTGTACCGAAGGCAGGTGGAGTAGGTTCTGCCACACCGCCGGCCAGCAACAGTGCGACCAATTCGCTTGAAAAGAGCCAGCTCAAGAAAAGTCTCACGGAGTCGCAGACATCTTCCTGCGATAGGCACGGCTCGCGTTCGTCTAGTGCGGATCGGCTCAATGGTGGCAACAACGAGCAATCCGATATGAGCACCTCAAGTGTGCAACAGCAGCAGCCGCCGAAACCAACCCTGAACGAGGATTACGCGGAGCTTGGAATGTGTGATGAGGAAGGTGACTACTCCACACCGGCCGCACGCGATTACGAGCTCGAACGGTCGCAAATAACGCTCAACGACATTATCGGGGTGGGTCAGTTCGGGGATGTGCACATCGGCACCTGCCGGTTGCCAAACAAATCCACCTTGGTTAGCAAGCTGAATCAATCGCTAACGTCCGAGTTCGACGAGTACTCACAGATGGTGATGGACAATGGTAATGCGGACGCCCAGAAGACTGGCATCATTCAGGTGGCAGTGAAGACGTGCAAACCGGACGCAGACACGACCACGTCCGAGAAGTTCCTGCAAGAAGCATGTAAGTTACTTTAACCTTAAGAGAAGAATCTGTTTGTGATGAGTTAATGTATTTTACTATTTTTGTTTTCATTTTAGATATTATGAAGAAATTTGAGCATCCCCACATCATCAAGCTGATCGGTATATCCAGCGGTCCACCGATTTGGATCGTCATGGAGTTGGCCCGTCACGGGGAACTGCGAGCGTATTTAAAGAAGAATGGTTCCAAGTAAGTTTCTTATCTTTCATTCTTACATCCTACTTCTTTTTGCCTTTCTTTGCCTTCCCACCTTCTTTGGGAAGAGTTTTTTCTGCGACGTTCGAAGGCTTAGAAGGAAGTTCCTTTGGAAGTTTGGATGTTGGTATCGTTGCGTTGAGAAACCCTACCGGTCCAGCTTGATGGATGCGATATCGCATCTTTTGACCAGCGACTGGTAGTGGGTAATGGTTGATGCGACTACGCAAAAACTTGTTTCCACGCAATCCCGTCAACTTTTCAAACTGTTCTCCATATCCCCAAACGCTAACCTCCATTGGTTCTGGGTTTGATTTTCTTGTCGTTTTAAACGAACAATTGTCATTCGAATGTTGTCCTCCCGGTATCAATTTTTCGACGTAAAAGCAACAGCTATCTTCAGGATAGTATCGCTGACCCATTCTAATGCACTGATCCATTTATGGGTATCGTTTGAATGCTTCACAGACTTAAGCTCGGTACACTGCTGCTCTACTCCTATCAACTATCGACCGCGCTCAGCTATCTGGAATCGAAGAAGTTCGTACACCGTGATATTGCCGCCCGCAACGTTCTGGTCAGCTCTCCAACTTGTATAAAGGTTAGTTTCGTAGGATTCACTTAAAAATTTTGAAAACTCCTCAATTTAGATGTTTCTGCCTGAAATTCTAAAACCAAAATAAACGAATTGAAAGAACTAAAAACAATGGTTACCTTGATTGTGTTGTCTTTCTTAACACTCTTTGCAGCTTGCCGATTTTGGACTCTCAAGATGGGTTGAAGATCAATCGTACTACACTTCCACCAAAGGTATGCTTCCGATCAAGTGGATGGCACCGGAATCGATCAACTTCCGCCGTTTTACAACCGCTAGCGATGTGTGGATGTTTGGTAAGTTGTTTGGACAGTCGATTAAGCTTTTTTAGATTTCCTTCTTCAATTGTACCACTCTCTTTCTCTCTGTTTCAGGTGTTTGCACGTGGGAGATACTCATGCTTGGCATAAAACCATTCCAAGGTGTAAAGAATTGTGATGTTATTGGCAAGTTGGAGAACGGTGAACGTCTTCCGCTGCCAGCGAACTGTCCTCCACGGCTGTATTCGCTGATGTCACAGTGTTGGTCGCTGGAACCGCTCAAACGGCCCAACTTTAAAAGCGTCAAGGAAACACTCTAGTGAGTAACCCAACCATACACGCAACTTCCGTGTAGAGGGAACTCGATTGTTAATGTTATGGTTTGCATTTTTTTAGTGAAATTCTGATGGAAGAACGCCATAGTGATTGTGAAACGATGCGTCGGGAGAATCGGCGTGTGGCAGCGATGTCCTGGGGTGCTGGAGATGATATGGCACCACCAAAGCCTGCCCGTGGACCTACAATGGGAGGTGGGTTGATACCGAAAGAGACAGTTTTGATCAGCGTTTGTGCAATGAACACTAATCATAAATTCGTTCATTCATTCCAGGCGACGGTCCCCTTGTGCCGGGTGCACCCCAAACGTACATCGTTGCGCGCGATCCGACCGTGCTGGCAGCACTGATGCGCGAGAATGAGCAGCGGGGCATCAATCCGTCGTCGTACACGACACCGGCCTCGGTATTTAACACACTAGCCGTAGACTTAGATCCTAACGCACCACCAAATAATACTGATAACCAAATTGCCAAAGAGAACGCTGTCGCTAACCTACCGTTGAAAACCGTCCCCCTACCCGTGACCGAGTTGCATAAGCTAGATCCCACCATCGACGAAGCAGCCGCCACCGCCGCAGCCGCTACTACTGATGGGGCAACGGAATCGATGCCACCACAGCAGCAGCAAACGGGCGGTCCGTTCGAAGAATGCAACCAAAACCCGTACGGCGGTGGTGGTGGTGACGCATCCGGTGCGGATGGCGGTGGTGGTGGTGGTGGTGTTGGTGGTGGTAGCACCATCGAGATGCTGCAACCAAAGAACACAGACACGCTGGAACGCTATAAAAATCCTCAAGATATACTTGTACTGTCCGCTAATAACAACATCATTCATTCCATGTCGCAAAGCTCATCCTTCGCCCATGCCCACAGTCCCATCCCACAGTCCCAGCCAGGTTCCCAAATGCTTACCTCCACGGTTCTCTCGTCCACCCATGCGAATCCACCCGCCGCCGGTTCCATGCATCAGACCCATCCGGGTGCGTCCGGGGTTGGGTATCCCGTACCGTGCGAAATCATCAACGCACTCACCCAGCAAACCCACTCGATCGAACCGACCTACAAAGCCATCCAGCAAAGCAAAGCCACCGGTGGTGGTGCCCTGCAGGCAAACCTAAATCCCCAACTGATGAACAATAATTTCATGCATTCAAACGCTCAACAGCAGCAACAGCAGCACCAAACGCAACAACCGTACTACCCGCAGGGTAATTCGATCGTGACCTACCAGCAGTATCACGCACAGCAGCAACAGCAGCAGGTACTCGCCGCTGAATACTATCAACAGCAGCAACAGCACCAACAGCAGCAGCCGCAGTATGTTATACAGCCGTCTCAGCCACAGCAAGTGGCCGGCAACTATATCGCGTACAGTGCTGCACCGGTGCAGACTATCCCGCCCAGTGGCGCCCAGGGATATGCGGCGCAAGCGTTCGTCAAATCGCCCCAGCAGGAAGATCAACCTGGCGGTGCGAAATCGCGCAGTCTCGAGCGCAACGTTGGACAGAACATTGTGTCCGCGTATGCGGCACGCATCAACTCGCTGGAACGAACGCGCCAGATGAGCATGGAGTACGGTAGCACGGTGAAAGCGATGCGCTCCAACTCGCTCACCCGACAGTACAGTGGTGGCAACCAGTCGGATCTTTATCCGGGCGTTGGGCATGGTGTACGCTCCTCCAGCCTGGAACGAGGCGCCCAAATGGCGAACGCGTCCGGTGTGGGCGGTAATGGTACCGCCGGGGGCTTTATGAACCGTATGGGAAGCCTCGAACGCAACCCACAGTCAGCGTCCCAGTCGATCTTTCTCAACTCGATGAAAGGTGGCAGCTTGGAGCGTAATCAATCGGCGGCCATCGTGAACGATATGATGAACAGTAAGATTGCCTACAAAGGTGGAAGCCTGGAGCGCAACCAGCACATACTACTGACCCGTTCGGGATCGGCCGTTGGAAGTTTGGAGCGCAATATGCCCTTCCAGAACTATCGCAGCCCGGTGGCGGCCGCACCCAAAGAGCAGGAACCGTTCCAGGAGGAAATCTACGACTTTGGCGGTGTGAATGTGAAATCGTGCGCCTCGATCGCGTTGAAAAAGAGCGTTGAGAAGGGAATGCTACCGCCGAGCTCGTTGGCCGTCTCGCCGGGTGCGCCGCCAAATGCTGGTGCTAATTTTGCCCTACCGCCACCGTACAGTTCGGCCAGCAAGCAACAGCAGGCAGTTGCTAATCAACAACAGCAACAACAACAACAACAGCAGCAACTGCAAGGAACACCGCAGCGTGCTGTCTGGGGCGGTTCGGTCGGTGGTAATGTGGCAATACATCAGCAAATGTACATGCAGCAGTCGCAGCAGGTACAGCCGGGTGGTGCTGGCATGGGACCGATCATAGGGATTGCTTCATCCCAGCAGGTTCAGATACCGATGAAGATCTCCCACAGCCAACCGGTACAGGCCCATCAGGTGCAACCGGTGCAACAGGCACAAGCGGTACAGCAACTAGCGCCATCGTTGGCTCAATCGGTACAGCAACAGCAACATCAACAAATGATTGATCAACAGCAGCAGCAGCAACAACAGCAACAACAACAACAACCAGCGCAGGTGTCTAGGATTTGATTATTATCCTCTGTTTGTCAATCTTACCTTGTGGAATGACAAATGTGACGCATATTGCTACAGATAGTTTTAACGTTGTTTTGTGATTTTTTTTTATCGTTGGATTTTACTTTTCTTTGGAACCTCGTAATGCTTTCTCCATCATCCTCTCATTTCCGTGCGTTTTTTTTTTTTGCGTTTCAATCTGTCCCAATGTTGTCTATCTTTGAGTTTGCTCTAATTTATATTAACTCATAGCGTTTTCTGTTTCTTTGTGTTGTGTGGTTTTTCGATGGTAGCTAGTGCTATCATATTGTTTTGTTACACCTGTTTTTCTCTCTCCATTCTATATGGTTTTCATTCTTACACACCTTTGTTACATGATGAGTTTATTTCAAACCTATTAGCATGTGGTTAGCATTTTTGTTTTTGATATTTTTTTTTTAAATAGATTTGTTTCGTATCAGTATGTTTTGGTTTTTAGTCAGTAGATCATGTTAATTTTTGTGATAACGAAAACTATTATACGTGAAGCGCATCTAGCATCTAACACTGATCGTTTCTAGCTGCAGGAAACACAACAGCAACTAGAGGAAAAACTTCGCAAACAGCAGCAGGAAAGCGAAATCGATTCCAAATGGCTACAGCAAGAGGAGAACAATCTCAAGAAGCGATTGAGCCTGATTACTGCCAATACCGCCAGCATGTCGCTCGATCAACAGACCGCGGGCCCACTGGTGGAAGGCAACACGCCCCCAATCAATGGTGGTGGTTCGTCGCTCTCGGGAAGTTACCACTCGCAGCAAAGTCCACACTTTTCGCCACAAAACACAATGTCCGGACCGCAAAGCTTGGGCGATCACTATCCCACCACGCCGAACACGAGCGATTCGAGGTAAGTCGGTTAACGTTTCCTTACGATTTGGAATCTAGTGATGCTCATGAGTTTTTTTTTTTTGCCCGTCTAGACCTCATACACCAGGATCCGGGGGTGGTGGAAGTGGCGGTGGTGTTGGTGGTGGTGGTGGCATGATTAAATCCAAGAGCTCCTCCATGGAACGCTGCACGACCCCACAGTCGAGTGATGAGAAGTTTGCGGTGAAGAAGGTGGAACCGACCAAAACGATGCCGCTCGATCGTACGAACGATATGGTGTACAACGCCACGACTAGCGTGGTGAAATCCATCATGGCGCTCAGCCAGGGCGTGGATCGGGCGCAAGCGGCCGAATATTTGAATCTGGTGCGAAATGTTGGCTTTGAATTGCGCGATCTGCTTGGTGCGGTCGATCAGCTATCGGCGAGCTTCCCACCACAGCGCTACAAGTAAGTGTGTTTTGTTGTCCTAGCCATAAAGAGACAGAATCTAATTCTCTTTTTCTTTATATTGGAACATTTTTTCTTTAAATCCGCAGAGAGGTAGAGATGGCACACAAAGTATTATCCAAAGACATGTATGAACTAGTTACAGCCATGCGGCTCGCACAGCAGTACAGCGAAACGACACTAGATGCCGAATATCGAAAGTACGTCCGTTAGAAGTCACTTTCATAAAGTTACACATATTAACATGACACGTTTTCCACCAACAGAAGCATGCTGTCAGCGGCTCATGTACTTGCAATGGATGCCAAAAATCTGCTCGACGTCGTCGATTCCATTCGCGTGCGATACCCGAACCTCTTCCCGCAGCAACCGAGCGCACCGTCAAGTCCAACGCAAAGGCAACATGGTGGCGGTGCCACCGCAGTCCATCCGTCCAATACACCCCAACTGTTTGCCCAGCAGCAACATTCGTTCGATCAGTCCCAGCTGCTGATGATGGGCGAATGTTATCAAAATCTTCAACCAAAGCAACCGATGCTGGCGCACAGTTCGCCGCCAACGTCGCTAACACATTCCTACGAAACTTCCGTACCGGGTATGGCGGTTATGGGCACTAGCGGCCAGCTGGGAATGGTCCCAGGGGCATCGTACCAACAGAGCGGCATCTACGATAATGAGTGTATTATCAGCAGCCAGCAACAACCCGTCGAGGGTGGCAAGCTCAAAAAGCCTGTCATTGCGGCAAAACCACCGTCGGTAGTGGCGATGGCTTCGGTTAAGCTAAAACCGGTAGCATCCGTACCGATAGACGTGCCGGACACTGCTGGTGGCAGTGGGGAGTTATATTCCAACGCATCGTCCTTAACGTCCCAAAGCCCGAACGGAACTGGTTCGCTTACTGGTGTGGACATCAAACTGCCCGATCCGGTTTCGTGCACGATTGTGCAGGAAAATTTGCTTGCCGCCAACAATCAGAAGGTGATGGCCACGAATAAGCTAGGCGGTTAGTAGAGCGAGTCTCGGCCATTATTCTTATACTCAGCTTTTTTTTCGCCTACACGATACTGGACGCTCCGGTAGTTCGGGATCTCGATTTTGTTTGGAATAAAAATAGCAAAATGAACGACTGCGAATGGTGGGTGAGCAAGAATGCTAGAAGACAACCGGAGGAAGCGTTAGGAAGTAACCGCTAATTACTGTCATATAAAGTATTTGACGATGAATGAATTGCTTTTGTAAGAAGATAGCGTCTTATTGAACCGAGTCGCTAGGAATGGATCTATAATGGCTTAGACGAAAGTGAACAGACACACGCGCAGGTAAGCAGCAGTAGGATGAAAAGGCGCTACCAATATAGTCCCGGCAAACGTTGCAATAGAGAGCGAGAGAAGGAGAAAGGGAGAGAACGAGAGAGCATGTGCTGATCGCGCCTAGTACTGCACCGACCAGTATGCGTGCGCAAACTATGCTAGAGTTAAAGCATAACCTTTTTATTTTATTGTACTACGGCAAAAAGGCATATTTCGTGGCAACTATCGTCATGCACCGTGCAGCATAAAACGTTGTTGACCATGAGAATAAGACAAAACGGAAGGTTTTTATGAATAAAAAAAAAGAGATGAGTGATGAACACATGTACGGAGTTTGGTCACGAAACGCGCTCGAAAACATCACAATACGAAATAGTTTTGCTTGCATTTTGTTTGTTGAAGAAAGTATTCTAAGTGCATTTTAGAGCTCAATAGTTGCTTTCATTTCCATTTACATTAATTCGCGCACAAAACAGCGAAAACATTGCTTCCCGCCCCTATGAATGGACCATATTGCAAAGGAATTGTTTCCATAACTAACAACCACCACCACCACCACAAAAACAAGATGAGACTAATACATAGAACAATCAGCAATAATACGCCACACAGGTGAAAAGTGGCGCAGTAGTAGCAAGGGTAGCAGATTTTTTTACCAAAACTTTCCTAAACACTCGTGATTTAGGTGATGGATAAACGAAGGTGATGTTTTTTAGTAGCACTTTATTTTAGTTTGGACAAAATATGTTGTTCCCATTTACTTGTGGGAAGCAAATGTAATGTATTGTTTCCTTACCAACATTTTGAGAAACTTTACACAGTGTAAGTAGTGGAAAGCATTATTGCTAGCAGAAAGGTTTTGGTTTGTGTTGTGTTTACAGTTGAAGCTTACTTCGTACGCTCGCTTCGTCGCTTATAGACTAATCCCATCAGTAAACAACCATTATGCTACAACCATTGCTTTGGGTTTAAATTGGTAGCCAAAATTAGTGCATTATATCTCAGCCCTGAATGAAATAGGTTTTAAAACGTAAGGGAAAACTAATTTATCGAGCAACACACAAAACTCCAAATGTATGTACATTTACTTTAAAGTGAGTTAAAAGTGTGCATGTGTGAGTGTTCTTTGGTTTGGTGTCACATATTCTCTATACTAACTAATACAACTATATCTACTCAAAAAACCGTTGTTACAATCGATCAAGCTTTTCCGCGTACTAAACAAAAGAAAAAAAACGTCAAACATACAAAAAATCCATCGTGTGGACATTTATAACATTCCATGCGAGTTTTGATAGGAAAGTCACGACTAGCAAATTGCGGCCCAGCAAGGCCGTAAAGCCAAACAAATCAATTGGATTCTACAATACATGCATGCTGTGTGCTTAACTGCGGATTACTGCATCTAAACGACGCTTGGGCATAGGAAATGCATCGCAATAGCTTGATCTCGAACTTATCTTTAAAGTCTCTTCATCGCAATCGGATGGAAAACCGACGTGTACTGTACATAAGAAGGCTAACAAAAGGGAAAGCAAATGGAGAATAGAAACAAACTGTGCTACGCAAAAGCACAAATGGACTATTTGTGTGAGTGTGTGTGTGTGAGTGAGTGTTTGCGTGTGCGTATTATCCAAGAGCAGCATAAACAAACATCATCTTTGTGCGATTTTACTAACACGTTTCGTGTTTTAGTTGTGTCCGGTGCTACATCTTACTAGAATCAAAACTACATCAACAGCAAAACAAACAAAAAATTTCCATCGATCGATTTTTACGAAAACAATAACAACTACTAAGTTAAACATTAGCAAGTTCTCTAAACCAAATCGAAGCGTAGTACATCATAATAATCAAAATACTAAAAAAGGAAAGAAAGTCATCCCGCATATAGTAAAGCAGGCAAAATGCAGCTAACAAACAGAACTAACAAACAAACACATGTACATCCGACATGGAATCATTATGCATGCAGCAGCTGACATGTTTTGCACAGGCATGTCTTCAACCTCCTAACATCCCTTTTTGTAGACCGCAGATCGATGAATTTATCCTGGAAAAATAAAACCACGCATAAAACTTAGTTTAAACTATTTGTTTTTTAAATTCTTCACATACATGCATAAAGGGCGATGACGCGGGATGGGTAAAGTGGACAACGGTGGCTCTAAGATCAATAATAAAAACCCTTCAGCTAACATCCTATAATTAATCTGCCTTTATCTGTAATTGCTTAGGCGCTCGCTCTCTCTCTCTCTTCGTAAGAACACAAGATTTGTTTCTTTCTGCTTGCTTTAATGTACGTGCTGGTCATTACCCACAAACCAGTTCAATGTGTTCCATCACGGTTGGGAATTTCCCTACGCATTAATTGCAATGACAAACAGTCGTTTCGTTCGGTCAATGGCACGAGCTGTGGGCTAGGTCATGATCACCTCCAGATCTACAACGAACGTGCATACCTGCGTGTATAGGGATGCAACTATAAATGGCCGCTTTACTGGTGTATTAATTTAATACACCCACGGATGGGAGAGAACACTAACCAGCGAACTCGTTCCAGAAGGAAACGATAACGATTCTTCACTTGGAGTGTGCATGCAAGGGAAGAATATTAATGAGCTTTGGGAGGGACTGTTTGGTGGGAAATATTCGTTTCCATACTTTTAAACTGTTTCTGATGGAATTGATTAATAGCTGCATTAGAAACTGGAATTGATTTCTTCGAGGTAATTCTATTCCTAAACACACCTAAACGGTGCATTGTGCTAAACATAACCTTTTTTTTTTTTGGAAGTAACATGACTTTCACCCATTCTCACTGAAATTTGAAACTCCCACCCAAAAAATATTGAATAATAAATGAGCTTTCTCGGCCGATACACCCAGAACACAATGCTGTGCTGCTCTTGAATCACGCATTCCACCCACTCCCCAAATCTCGAGGGCAATCAAAACTAGCATTTTTTTTTCTGTTATAATAAAATGATCATAAATCGAATCGGCTCGACGCTCAACCGTCGCGCTTAAGAATGCAGTGAGAATGAGAAAGATCGCGTAAAGCGCGTGACAACGAATGGAAACACACACGAAATGGTTAAAGTAAGCTTACCTCAGCGCATACGGTTGACGTCATGCCTGGGCGATGCTCTATGGAAACGATCGGCATCAAACGATTGCTTTGGTTACGCCAAACACTAATCGTACCGTTCAAGTTAAGGGGATTTAACTTTGAAATTTTGCTTCTGCAAACCGCTGTTTACACGCTAATTCAATAGACTTTAATAGTATCAGTGAAACAATCACTTAAGCAATTGTATAGAGAAATTTAAATAGTTTTGAGGTTAGAAAAATGTTTCTATTAAACGAAAGGGACTACAAATGTCTTTTACGAAATATTGCAATTGGTTCATAATTTTCCACTCAATTATAGCGAGTTTTCACTGCCAATTTGCAATATTTCACTCTCTCTCTTGGGCTTAACGACCTACTCGGTCATGCCGGCCATCAAATGGCTTACTAGACTATTAGATACCACGTAGTTGCATAGTCAGTGCTCACTACGGGGGAACGGTCCGTAGGGATGGTCCGGAAACGGTCCGGATGGGATTTGAACCCGGTCCGGTCGTGGTAGGGACTAGCGCCGTTTCCAAATACACCACCGAGCCGCCCCTCACCGAGCCGCAATATTTCATTAATGTTCTTAAAACTGACAGATGATGAAAAACTCTACAGCCCTTTAATACCGAATCCTGAGAGTAGGAGAGCTATATCTCTTTTACACACTGGGATTATCAAATTGGCTAGTGATTCCTTCTATTTTGGATGCTCTCCTGTTATTTAAATCGGCCACAAACAAAGGTTCGAATGAGCTGCGCTGTCATGCCGGACAGGATCCGTTTCGATGTTACCTGCCTTTTCGAGTGCTCTCCTGTTACTAAGAACGAGTAATTTGTGGAATTGAGTTTAGAAAAAGAAGGGAATAATACTGGCCTAGTGCCATGTTGCTACCTCCTGTTTTGGATGTTCTCTTGTTCCAAAAGAAAACGCTGGTACATTTTGTTTGTCGACCGAGTGGGACAAAAATTCGTTTCTATTCAAAATCGTTCGCGGGCAAAAATCATTTTCAATCAGAAAGGAACCGAAAATAATTATTTTTAAAGAAAAATGTTTTTAACACAGGAGAGTTCAAGTCGATTCGGGTAAATTATACTAATTTTTATATGTGGTATTGAAATATTATTATTAGTGAAATTACTTCACAATTTCATTGACTTTCGGTTAAAGCTTTTATCTTTTTTTCTTCGTTCTCTGATCTTTCTTCAGTTGTGGAATAAATATTTCGATCATAGAAAATCAATTACAATAAATAAATGTTTCAATATTACACACAAACACTGTGTGTTTACATTATTTTTATTCATTCAGCTTTTTAGTAACAATATTTCCACTTCGGTACGATTAGTGTTTCAATTCCCCTTCCTCCCCCTCGTTTGCCACACACTGATACAGCGGAGCCAATCAAGCAGCAGAAGAGATGCAAATCACAAACACAAGATCAAGAGCCCGGACAAGGTTTAATAAGGCTGCCTGCTCCCTTCTTAAAAGGCACATCAACAACATCAACGATCAGCTCGCGATCGTCCAACACAAACGTCGCATCAGTCGGTAAGATCAACGCGCGCGAAGCGGACGCCTTATCCTTTGGTTGCTGTGTGAATTTTTCGGTGTGTGTTGTTTGCGTACATCCGTGTCGTTGTGCTGTGTGCGTGGGTTGCCTAGTAACCAAAATGGAGCCGAAATCTTTCGTGATCGTTTGTTTGTGTTTCGTTGCTGTCGGTTTGGGCAGCGTAATGGCGGACGTTTCTCACATCGGTAAGTTGCCATTTTTTTTTGTATTAAAGAATTAAGTAACCTTTTTAGCTTCCTCGTTTCACTGTCAAACACTTGACAAGCTGCTACTGTTTGTCTGTTTTTAAATCAGCGATCGTAACATTTGCGGAAGCACATGCAGTTGCATCTTTGCGATTGCAAGCAAACCGATAAGGCAGTGTGTTGAGTCACAACATTAGCTATTGTCGCTGCTGCTGTCGAGTTTTCGAAGTGCTAAATGGGAAAGGGAATATGTTTTGCTTGTGTCACACACACCGTGGGTACAGAGCGAATGATTTATTTGCCTTGTGCTGCTGTGAGAACCGAACTAATCTACATAAATGAGCGATAATTGTTTCACACAGCTGCTTGTAATCCTGCTAATAACTATTTCAATATGATATCATACTGTGTTTGTGACTTTTTTTTTAATTTATTACAACCAACCTACCTTCTTGACCCGTCACCGTCGAAGGCACACGAACAGTGATCTCTCAGCCTAGACAAGAATTTTAATAACATAATCATGAAGCGATAAGGAAAAGACAAATGCTGCTGCTCGCGCAAACCGGTTTCATTGTTTTCTGCACAGTTCTTTCGCGATTGTCCCGCAATTCCATGCTCCGGTGGCGGTGGCGTTTATGATGTGATATCCTACGGCGCTTTAAAACGGACATTTGTTGGTTTAACGGCCCCTCAAACCCAGTCTGTTGGCCTTGATGTCCGTTTCTGCCTGTTCGTCCGCCACTCCGTGCCCGAGAGTTTACTGGAACCGGTTCCGGTGTTTTCGCCTATTGCGATGACAGATGACTTGAGGACTCAGATTTTTTTTGGTTCTTTCCAAAACTGTTTGCATCTCATCCGTTTCATAACGGGACGGGTGTGCCACGCGCGTTAATGATTAATTGCCTATTTTTTGGTGTTGTTTGTTTCGAACTAAATTGGGTTTACTGCTCGAAATGGGCAACGGTCCACTCGGGGAGGTCACGACAAGGCCCTGGGGGGCTTTTTGGCAGATTTAACCGTGTAGCATTATAAAGTGTTAACTGTTTTGTCACTCTTTTGGGTTAAACCATTAAACCATTAACGAAGGATTTGGTTAATAGTCTAATCAGTGGCTTGCTCTTAAGTAAATGTTGGATAAATTTGATCAGCTATTCAATGTTCTGACATAACTCTAGAAAAACCTTTTAGCGCGGAAAACAGTCTTACATGGTCGTTCCGATGCTAATCCATCAAAGATTTATCGGGGGAAAAAAATCTAATAAAACTCACTTTGAGGGTTGGATGATTTATCCGATGTTGCAGCTATTCAATGAGCATCATCTAGGCAAACATCAACAACAGAGGAAATGTTGGGTTGAAGGAAAAGAAATCCATTATTCTTGCAATATATTGTTCTGTATATTTGAGGACTCCGGTAGAATATTCTTGAATCAAGTTTCTTTCATGCCCTTCCTTCATAGTTGCCTCGGTTTTATTGAGAAAAAACCTCACCTGATAACAATTTTATATCACTTTTATGAAGATTTGTGAAATATGACTATAGCGGCGAATAAATGTTGTGACTCTTGTGTTAATTACTTCTGTCCATTTCTTGCAATTGCTCTTGAAAAGATCATGAAAGTTTAACAGTAGCGATAAGCATCGAATGTTTACTTATATGAAGACAACTCATAATATACGACTTTTTTCTTGTCCCACCGATAAGTGGTCGAGTTAACCTTATCCATCTTTTATATAGGCTTCACACAAGCCGATTGTAAATACGATAAAAGGAATAGTAAAATGTAGGTTTAAAGGGGCGAAAAAAGATAATAGGATGAGATATTTGAAGCAAATATTTGATCCTAGTAGACGATCACCTTGCGTTGACTGTTTCATAACGTGACGAAAGCGATCGTGATTCATTTAGAAAGAGATTGAATTGAACAAAATATTGGACAAATAAATAGACGAGAGGAATGTTGAATGTGACTTTTTAGCTCCTGGACGGTGCTGTTAGTTTATTAAACATTCTTCGTTATTGACTTCCATTTACCCAGCATCGTTTACCGCCAATCTCTTACTTTTTATCGATCGCTATAGTCAGCTGGGAGGAAAATTATCTTTTCCTCAATCTCCAGGAAGAAATATATAAAAACGAAGAATAAATCATACAGCTAATGATAGCATCTCAATAGAAGATTGATCGACCCTATTATGTGTACATTTAGCGCATGTTGGCACAATACACTCGGATCCAGGAGTGGTTAAGAAACGGATGTTCTGCCACATAATAACCACAACTGCACGGCCGACCGTTCTACTCGCTACACAATTATAGCCTCGCTCTTACGCGGTGATTGATTTAAATTGATTGGCGTCTACCGTTTCCAACAGTGCGATCAGAGCTCCGATCAGCATATGTAACCTTTTCCATCTGCTCACATTCAATCACTTGGCGTTTGGTGCGATAAGCACCATTTACTATGCCAGTTTTGTAATGGCCGATACGGAGCCGATAGGTAGTGGGTATGTAATCATCCACAGCCGCATGGCTTTCGTCCGCGACTTTGTATGCCGATAAATCGTATATCCGCCGAAGGCCACATTTTTGTTCTCAGAGGACAATACAACCAGCAAGGTTTAACGCTTGCTTCCGGGTTGGTTGCTTATGAATGTATTAATGTTTGTTTGTTTTTGTTTTTTGTTTCCCCCCTTTATTTAGCTCCCGAAGCACAAGAAAATCCCGTGACGGATGTGTGTCTGTCCTGCATCTGTGAGGCATCGTCCGGCTGTGATGCATCGCTGCGCTGCAATGGCGATGTGTGCGGCATGTTCCGCATCACCTGGGCGTACTGGGCCGATGCCGGCAAGCCCGTCCAGCAGGGTGATTCACCCGACTCGCAGAATGGTGTGTAACAATGCGCTTGGAGCAAAAACGGCAAAACCCTTTGTACATTTTAACAAATGTTTATTTTCAGCTTATGCGAACTGTGCCAACGAACCGTACTGTGCGGCTCGCACTGTCCAGGGTTATATGCGAAAGTTCGGACAGGTAAGATGGCATGTTAAATGGCAATACGGCAATACATGTGGGACTTTCTTCCAAAAACAGGACTGCAATGGGGATGGTACGATCGATTGCTTCGATCACGCGATCGTGCACAAGCTAGGAGGCTACAACTGCAAGAACCAGGTGCCGATCGTCTACCAGTCAAAGATCGATGAGTGCATCCAGCGTAAAGCCGTCGAGTATGGTGTCGCACGCCAGTAAGGGAATAGTGCCCGGGTGCACTTTGTATGCTTTTATTTATCGAATATTTAAAAAAACGATCCAGTTTCTCTCTGATGTCAATACATTTATTTTTTAAAAACAAAAATTTTTTACTCCGAAAAAATAAATAAATATTTAAGAAAAGAACGACAGATGGAAAGAGCCTTGTTTTATGACTTTAACATACGTTTATTTGTCAAAAGCTATTGTGGCTTTGTTGTTGTTGTTTTCCCCCGTTTTTTCTTTGCTTCGTTTTGTTGTAGTAGTGATACAGGAAGGTGTTTTTATTCTTCTAATTCTTGGAGCAACCCACTCGCATTTCTTTAAAAACTTAACCTTATGATATAAATTAACATAGTTTCAATTGCCCACCGTTTGCTTTTCTACGCGTTCTACGAGCATCCCGATCGCTTCACGTGCCGTTCTTTGAGAACGACACAGAGTTTTAGTACCATCAGCTAAACAATATTCACTACCGATGAATAGTGAAGCTTGCGGTTTGGTAGCGAACTTACACGCAAAGTAGAAAAGGAAAGAATAAACGTTTAAACTAATATTCGATCGTACGATTGGGTGAAGATCGTCATAAGCGTATGTATCGATTGTTTGTTTGTTTGTTTGTTTTGCTTGCAAAACGAAGCTGTCTTGTTCGTTTTAGTACAACCGTAGATTTTAGTGCGAACCGCCTGAAGGTATGCAATACTTGTTTCATTCTAACATTGGGGATTGAACCAAACAAGCGATTGCAGACATTCAGGCGATTATGTTTAAAACCACGAACCAGCAGTGGGATTCGTGCTCATTATCCCTTTGTTGCAATGTTGGAAGAAGCAAACCATTTATTAGTCAATTTCCTCTAAAGTAAAGTAATAATACTGTAAATTTAGATTGCTTTACACTGCGTTCCAAATACGCTCAAAAAATCATATAAATCTTTTTCTTCGTTTTGCGATTTCCGAATTAAAAATTTAGTAACAAAAATCACAAACAGTTCTCTACTACGTAGGTTTCATCTTCGTTTTGTTCGCTTTTTTTATGTCCCATTTGCAGTTGCCTTTGCGGTACGTTCTGATTTGTGTGTTCTTTTATTAAGGAGGTAGCTTTTCCTATTGTTTTACTCCCCCAATTTCAACACGAGCACTTTCTCGGTTTTTTTTACTTCTGCTCACTTCTACTTAGCTACATGCTATGAACTATCCTGTGTATGCGTGTGTTTCTTTATTTTTTTTTGTAACCTTTGTTGTGTGGAGTGATTTTAGTTTTTTATTAGTATTTTTTGGAGAATCATTTTTTCTCCTAAACGATGGTCGATATGAGAGAACGGTGTGTTGTGGAAGAATGAACGAAATCGAATTGCATGGCTGTAGTTACATGTTTGAACGAGTTTAGAGCTTATTTTGAAGTTAGTGATAGATCCTTACCGGGTTTGTTTTTGTATTAAAGAGTGGAAGTGCTCTAACCGCATTCCATTTCCTGTTGCGATTTGAATAAATAAAATAAAAGAAGTTCAAACTGATTACTAAACATTCATTAAATGCTTTCCGTTACAATTCCACGCATTTGTTCGATATGTCGTGTCGTATTTTCAGTGTAGATGGCAACACGGCTAGAGCACTCGCCCAACTGACGTTTATTACTCAATTGACTGTTCGAGCACAGACTAAACATTCCATTTCCTTTGTTTCCATGTTCGTTGTAAAGTGTTATTCAAAAACGAAACATCGGAATGATCACTGTTACGGCTTCTTTTACCTTTGGCAACGGGATAGTTTCAAGTAAGTGGACCTCGGATAACTATAAGTAATGGTTACCTTTCTCTTTCATTCTTTCACTCTCTCTCTTCTCTCTCTCTTCTCTCTCTCTCTCAAACAAACATTTCACACATACCTACACACTAATCGCAAGGATCGGAAAACATTATTGCTGTTATTGGGACGTTTGTTTATCGGGTTTTTGCTTCTTTCATTCTTTCTTTCTTTTCCTCATCTACTACTGGAACATTTACTCTACTCGTGTACGTGTACCTGAAGACTTTTGTTTTAGAACATGCTTTAGTACCTTAGTGTTCGCCCACACATCTGCAAGGGTAAGTTTTACTCACCGTTTAGCGCTCTGGAGTGTTATTTTGGTAGCAAAATCTAAAATCCGCATTTACATTGCGGACAGAGATGGCCGCACGTTTGCCGACCGTACTAGCTTTGCTGTGGTTTAGGTTTTAAAATTCTATAACAAACAATTGTTTTGTTTTCTTTACCTTTATGTTACGTTCACACTACGTTGCTTGCTTTTTTTCTTTTGTTTTCATTTTGTTTTCATTTTGTTTTGGCTACATAACAGACACCAACCAGGCATTGCTTTAACATTCATCGCATTGATTTTATGCAACATTTTTATCTACTTACATGATTTTTGTTTTAATTTACTTTTTTATCCTTTTTTCTCCTTCTTTTCTTTAACGATTAGCTCGAGATTCTTTATGTTTCTTCTTTTTGTTTGCTTTAATTATTTTTCTTCCCTCTTTTTTCCGTAAGGATTTGAACACGTTCCTTTCGGGGATGTCTTTTCTTCCTTTACATCCACAAACCGATCGTACCGATCCGCGGACAAACTTCAACCTATCACAGTGAGCTTTTGTAGTGATTTCGCGTGATCGTGATCTGTGATGCGGAGGATAAGGAATCGGTTCCGTGGATATCTATGTAAAAAACTAGACACGACGTATTGACATTCGCTTTTAAAAAGGTTGCTGATTATGTTACTTAACGACGGGGCGGTACGGTAATGGAGGTTTTTTTTTTTAAAAAAAAGGTACAAAATACACGGGACAGTTGGAATTGAAATTGGTGGAATGCCTTTTGGAAATGGTGGGAATCGTTCTACTCTAAGGAGGGGGAAACATGCTTTTAAACACAAAAACTGCTAAAACAAATCACTAATTCCTCACAGCTGTGATGTGTACAACTTTCTCTCTCTTTCTCTCTCTCTCTCTCTCTCTCTCTTTCCCTCTCTCTCCCTCTCTCTCTATCCTTTTTTTTAGTTGTGTGCTTTGTTGCATCGACTCACAATACAAAACACTACTAATTCAGCAATAGGAACATAGAATTTACACTTATTGCCATGAGCAAAAACCACACTACTGAATGTCTACGGTCACTGTACACTGGCTACTAACTAACCGCTAAACAACTGCTGATAGATAGTGAGGAAAAGGGAGAGAACTAATCAGCTAACACACACAAACACACACACATCACGCCATCGTTTTTCGTAGTGTTTGATTGATAGCCGTTTTGCTTTTGTTTGCAACTTTTTTTTCCAGTGTTTTCATTTTCTCATGCGCTTCTTTGTTCTACTGCTACTACTGTGGGATGAATGTGATATGTTTTTTTTGTCTACTGTTTCTTTACTAAATGCCATCAGTTATATGATTTTTTGTTTTTGTTTTTGCAACTTTAACCTCAAAGCCAAGAATTATTATCCTTTACAGCTTACGTGTGTACTGTGGAACTTAAACAAATTAGTTGCTAACAAGTCCCACCCTATGGTGAGTTGTTAAAAATAGTATTTAAAATGAAAAGAATTAAACTTAAAATGAATCAATATGATCCAAACAGTATTAAATAACGGCGTTATGTCAACGAGCAACGAACGAAGAGAACAAGGCCGTAAGGTCGTTAAACTAGTGTGTCAATTTTAAGATCGTCTTTCTAGAGGTTCTCCTTTCTTTACAACGCCACTAAGCAGCTCTTAAAAAGCTGCAGCTTGAAACCACGTTTCACTTCTATGCTCGCTCGCTTGTTCGCTTCGTTTGTCGTTTTAGATGCTTTGGAAGCTAGATTTATTGCGTGTGTGTTTTTTCTCCTTTCATTTTTTAACTATTTCTACTGTTTTTCTGCATTACTTTAGTCCACTTCCACCTTCGTGTGCGAGCAGCGCTTCCTTCGCTTCCCGCTTGCCGCGCTTTTTCTCCTCCTTGGCAAGCATTTTCGCCAGCTTTTCCTCCTCTTTGGCAATGCGTTTTTCTTCCTGCAAGTAGATAAAAGATTGTAGCTCGACACACATACGCGCTTGCAGGTCACCTTACCTTGCGGGCCTCCTTTTCCGCCTTCTGCTTAGCCTTTTCCTCTTTCTTCTTCTTCTCGATCGTTTCGTTCTTCTTATTGTCGTACTTTTCGTCCTGCTTGTT
>STHB01000010.1:18795708-18807531 GCA_018908115.1 Anopheles rivulorum
GGGGGGGGGGGTGGGGAGGTAGGTCTGGGTGTGGTGAACCTGGCCAGCTTGTCAAAGCCCGGCCAGCACACGGTTCTGGACCGATGGCAGACGCTCAAATAAAACGCGTCGTTAAAGATGACCCGCCCTGTGCCGCCTGGTACCGGCGGGTCTTGGTGCCATTTCTCAAAACGAAGAAAAAAAGAGAAGAAAATGCCATCATTTCATTGATTTTATTCACGCGGCTCGCGGCCCAACCACGCGGGACCGCTCACGGGCCGATCGTCATGAGTGTCGCCGCATCTTCCACCTCATATGCGCGCCCCCGGTACCACACCGGCTCATTATATGACACGCAGGGGTGACCGGGCTATCGTTACCCGGCGTTGGCCGTTGGCAACGCTTCGCTTTGCCCAGCTTGCCCGAACGCTGCCGCTGCAGGCCATTTGTTCGATTTTTATTGACTCTTTGATATTTTTTATTGATCGGTCAGCGGTGGACATTTAGTGCGCGCGGTATGCTTCATACGGTTCCGGCTGCTGTGGTCAACCGTGCGCTTTTGGAGTCGGCGGCACCGTCACAAAGTCTCGCCGTTCTACAACCCATTGGACATATTCACATACACAAACACACACACACACATACGCAACCGAGTAAGAATGTCCCCAACTGGGGCTGCTGCGCAGAGAGCCGGAAAAAGGAGTCGTTAAAAATTAGTTCCAGTCCGCCCGGGAAGCGGACTCCGCTTGGTTGAACGTACTGTAACGTACCGACCAGAGCCGAGCGGCAGCACCGATTGTTGTCACCGTTTTGTTATGCTAATTTTATTCTCTGCTTGACAAGAGCCAGCACTAATCCTTTCCCTCTCCTCTCTCACTACCCATTCCTTCCTTCCTCTCTCTCTTCCTGATGGAAGGCTTGAAAGGGGTGAAGATCCGCTACTCTTGTCAGCGTCAGCGGCAGAATTGGTGGCCACTCGATCGCGGGAGTGGATTACGGTCATGATGTGATAATGTCCATATCGATCGGGTGAGAAGGTCGTTTGCTCAATGTAATAAACCGGCAGACAAATGAAGAAAAAAAAAATTGGGAACCGTGGCGTGCTTTTTGGGATGCGTGAGAGCGAACTCGTGGAGCGTAAAACTGTACGGCAGTGTCATAATCATCGTATTTAATTTTTAGGCCACAAATTTGCCAAAACAGGTGAAGGAATTTTGCAATGTTGCCAGCAAGGAAAGGAGAACGCATGGCAATGGAACGACACGTTGATAGGATGGTCGCACGAACGCATTAAAACGGCAGTAACAGCTTAATGATTCATGTTCGTTTGCGCATCAACTGTGCTGTGTTAATTGTGTTGTTTTACATGGACGAAGATAAGATTTCTCGTTCGGAAACTTGGTACCGGAATACTATAAAGGCGTTAAGATCTTCTAATGTTCTTCATCAAGGAATCGTTTTCTCAGACATTGCATTCTCTACACTTTCAAAACTGCATGATCTCCCGAGTTCCTTTGATTAGTTTATAATGTACCATGGCACTCGTGACACTCAGAGAGAGCATCTTTAGCCGAGTTGAGATGGTTTAATTGATAAATATCGCAGTGACCTTGATAGACTGCTTGGAAAACGAAAGGTTCTTTGTCTATCATTTGGATATTCTTGATTAGTATAAAGCAGAGCCTATTTATAATCGAATTTCACTCTGGACATCCATAAAAGTAGGCTATATTGGGGCCATGATCGTAAAATATCGTCGCATAGATGCGCTAGAATATTATTGGAGAATACGTAGCCTAGAATATTTGAGAATACTTGTAACTCCCTAAATCTCCTTGATACATTGAATAAGCTCCACTCTTTGATGAATCTCTGTTGTTAAGAATAGAACCAACATCATCTATTCCAAAGTTTTCGAAGATATTGACGCGCACGTCCAATAACGTTAAGCATTATTAGATTCGTGCACTGAATCATTAGTCCTCTAGAGACTAAGACTATTGTGGTATAGCTAGTGATCCAGGAATCTATAAGTGAGTATCACTTATCTGGGAACTATCAGAGCGCTCAGAATGCTCATTGAATCTATCGAGTTACAATGAATTTTATCGAAATGATTCCAAATTCTGAGGTTAGAATTCTCGTAAGGATCAGGAGCGTTATTACTAAATGAGGATCACAAAGAGATCATTCGGGCGTGTTACAGATACATACATTGACATGCTGACTCTGCTCAAAGCACGCAATTCCGCCTGTTTTTATACTCTATATCACGGGTCTAAGTATAATAACATTGACCAAATGATAGTCAATATTTCTCAACGAGTATGCCTGGAAAGCCGCATAAGCTACTTAACATAAATTAAAGCTTAAGCGGCTTCCGCTTCAAAAGCTAGCCTACAGTAACACTTGCACCTCGCGCGATGATGATTAACAGGACAGTATTGAGATGTTTGCCAGCAACATGTCATTAGGTAGCGTAAGATATTTCCCGTGCGTAGCGAAATGCGATCTTAATGCGATTATTATAGGCGCTTCGCCTTTCCTCTTAATCCCTATTTGGCCGGCAGGCCACGTTTATCACGTCGAATGCTAATGCTTCGTTTCTTCCGCAGGTTTGGTTTCAGAACAAGCGTTCGAAGGAGCGACGGCTGAAGCAGCTGACCAGCATGGGACGTGGTCCGTTCTTTGGCGGCGCCCGAAAGATGCGCGGCTTCCCGATGAACCTGTCGCCGGGCGGGTTGGACGAGCCGGGCTTCCCGTACTTTGCGACGGACGGTAAATTCGACTTCGGGTACGGTGGGCCACCGTTCCATCCGCACGATGCACCGTTCTTCGGCGGGCATCCGGGTGCGGGCCCGATGCCTTTCGGCGGTCCCGGTAAGTAGCGATCCGCAGCGTCCGCCTTCCAAAACGACTTTTCGGTTGCAAATAACAGTGCGGTGTTAATGTCAGGCTTTTCACCGATGCAGGAGGACCCATGGATCACCCGATCCCAATGGTAGGCGACTTCGTCGGCGGCATGGCCGGTCCGGATGGTGGTGGAGGTCCTGGTGGTCCGGGCGGTGGTCCCGGCATGCTTGGGCCGGGCGGCGGCCCCGGTGGTCCGGGCGGTTTCATGGGCCAACCGGGTGGACCGGGCGGACCGGGCGGCCCCGGTGGTGGCAATCCGCAGCAGCAGCAGCAGCAGCAACAGCAGCAGGGCCACGGACCGGACGGTGTCGGTGGGATGCTGCCATCGTCCCGTCCCGGTGGCAGCCCGGTCGAGTTCCTGACGTCGGGCAACTTCTCCGAGTCGCAGAACATGCAGAACGAGGGCCTGGTGTGGTAAGTGAGGTTGGGGAATAGGAGTGCGCTGCATCACTCCCGTTCCTCCCAGGCCAACGCGATCGCCCTAGCGGCGTCTTCTTATCACGGTTGTTATCTTACGGAGCGAGAGCAGGAAGAGTTTTAATTTATTTCACGCACGAAAAGCAGATCGTCCCGTCATGGGTAGCTTCGGTTCGGTTTGTTTCGCCTCTTTTTGTTTTCTATAGCGGCGGTCGCATTTGCTGACCTCGTCGCATTGATTTATTTGTGCATAACGTGTACGTGTCCAATCGTGGCGAGGGTTGCTGTTGAACGCATTTTTGTTTATGCCAACGGCACGCACTTTTCCATCGGAAACGCGCGTTGACAAAACCTCAACAAGGCCACTGGCCTGGGAGCGTGGGTGCGTAATAAGTAACCGATGCGTGCATTATGAGTGGCGCCCAGTGTTGCGCAGCACTTCAGGCTTGGGCTGGGAAGGTTTTAATGGCCGCTTGTGTTGGCGCCATGGTTTCGATGTCGGTGACACGGTTCGGGCATTTTATTTCATCCGGCTGACGCACACACTGGACTGGTGCTGAAGATATGTGTAACGCGTTCGGCGACACGTTAAGCTCATAAATTTGACATTGACGTTTGACGGGGCCTTCTTCTGGTGGACAGGGATGGCGTGTTTTGGGGCATGAAATTTCAATCGAATGATGTAACCCCGATCCCGGGATGGAAAAATTCAAACGTGGCAAAGGTTGAAGGTACAAAGATCACCACCGGTGCAAGATGCGGATGGCAAACAGTTGCGGCAAACAATAGTGAAATGTGTGTACGGTTTGCTCCTTCAGGAACACAAAACTGATCAGTATTAAAAAGGCAGCAATCAGTAGCTAGCACTGCATTAACCAGCATTAATAACCAGCAAAAACACAATCGTTAGCGTACGCACACACACCCACACACACATACAGAGACAAACACAACCGTGCTCAGTTGGAAGAAACTCGCGCAACAGTGCGTCCGCAGCCCGTGCTGCGTGTGCATCTTAGCCCGTCTCATCGCCGCACTCGTCACGTTCCCGTGACGTCACGGCACGACGTGACTGCTCGTAAGATATTTATTTTTAAGGGAGGGGGAGGGGGGACTAATAACGCTTGACGCCAAGCATTAATGGGCGCAGATGTTGTGCAGCAGCAATTGTTGTTTTCTATTATTAATAGTTTTGTTTTCGTGAGTAAGCTATGGTAAATTAAATTATTCATCACACCACAAAACCCTCCCACCGGGCTGTTGTTTGGGGGTGATGGGTTCTCCATCTGGTGGAAGTGGGTGCGAAAAAAAGGGTTTTTTTTTGTGTTTTAAGTTTTCGCCTCCAAAAGGGCATTCTGGATGGATGGAAGGTAGTAGTAGCTTGCCTCCTTTGTTCCATCACTCATTCATTCTTTCATTCATTCAGCGACTGTACAATATTATCAATTTCTAGTTAATCGATTTTGCGGGACGGTTGCGTTTACAGTAGCGATTCGAACTAAGGTTATGAATGTTAGGGAGCTCTCCTCACAAAGTTAAGTATCTAGCGGGTGTAAAGATGGTACAGGTTAGTTTTGTGCTAGCTGGTAAAAGCTGAAAGCTTTTGCTCGCCACTAGTAGAATTGTGTCCGAAGGTCGACAGATTTTGCTACGCCCTGGGACAGTCGATCAAGTGTGGTTGGTCCTTGGGGATGAGTAGAATGTTTTACTTTGATTTTTAACACAACCCCACCAATCGGTACTTTGTTTTCCTTCCTATTGGGGACAACTGGCACGATCGGAGCGAAATCAGAAAACAGTTTTACAGTATCAGCAAAGATATACCGGGCCAGCCGGGTCGGTAAAGGGATCTTGTGAGTGTAAATAGCGCGTGCAGCAGTTAGCAGTAAAGAAGCTGAAGCGTGATGGCGTGTAAATAGAAACTCCAGCCACACGAGATGGTGTTTGAATGTGGAGGGGCGCAAGAAAACAAAAAGAGGAAACAATGAGGAATAACAAAAAAAAAACCATCAGAAGGTTGGTAGCCGTACAACCATTCATAAAACCTTGATAGATGGAGATAAAGTAAAACAAAAAAAACACACAAAAACAAACACACGTTAATAGCAAAAAGAAAACAAAGAAGAAAAGCAAACACACGAGCGCCAGGTAAAACATATGAAACTCTCCCATTTTGTGCTTAGCGAGTTGTAAAATTAACAATTTTAGTGAAAAAAAAGGTGAACAAAAAACAAACCCAGATGAACGTAAGCAGGAAACAAAAATATCGTGGACTGTGTTGGAGAGTTATATGCTCAAAAAACGAGTAAACACAACAGTAACAGCAAAAGTAACAACCAACACCCCCAAAAATGTAAAACACATATTCCCGCCGTAAGCAAAATCGGAACTAGTGATGGGGGAGGGCGGTGGGGTTTTATTCGAATGAAAAAATCATGTACACAGACACATAGAAAAAGAAAACGAAAACCTCCTCACAACAATAGAAAAGCAAGAAATCGCATCAAGAGAAGTTTTAAAAAATGGAGAAGAAAGGAAAGAAAATCAACCCAATTGTGTTATTATTTGTTTAAGGACACCGTACAGTTAGGAAGAAATAAGATAAGAGGGAGAAAAAAAAACACAGGCAAAAGTAGAGAAACAAAACTGAAGTAAAACATCTGAACAACAACCACAATAGAGAGAGAGAGAGTGAAAAACAAACACACACAGACACAGAAAAGAGGACAATTATGTGGAGCGGGATGGAAAATGAAGAGTTGGTGGAAGAGAAATAATAAATGAAAATAATAACGACAAATATAATACAGTGCCCAGCGGGAGATGTTCGTCAGCATGGAAAGAAACGCAAAGAAGCAGAACAAGAAATCCGATTTGCTAATTCACTTTCACGTCGTGCCGTAGTGCTGGGTAAGGATTGGAATTGCAGCACTGAACATCGATGGCGGTAGGTAGAAAGTTCATTAAGTTTGTTGTTTTTTTTCCCTTAGCTGTTGTTGTTACTTTCATTGTGTTTTAAATTTATTTGCAGAGAAATCGCACAAGTGTTGGAGCTTTTCCCGTCGGCCTTTTCCTTTTGCTTTGCCACAGTTCCGAATTCCGTGGCTGTTTTGCCACAGTTCAGGTTGGGATATATGTATATTTTTCCGAGGCCAATTAATTTCTAACTTCTTTTTGCTGGGTGACAAAAGAAAAAAACATTATGTTTATGAAGAAAAAAAGACCCAGAAAAAAAGGGACACCCTATTCGGGGACACAACAAAAGAGTGTGTCCCTTCCCATTAGTACACCGATTATGCTTAATGCTCGCGCCTTTCTCAATCGGCCGCCACAGAGGTGGGCATCGCTTTACCCAAATTAATGAAGGCTCTGATGACATCGATTACGCTCGACTGTTGGCATGCCGGGCAAAAAGGGAAACCGGTTTGCGGGGAGGGTTGTAGGGAAAAACATATGTCCGAATGCGCGTGAAGTAATGTTTCGGAGCTTCGAATGATCACGTGCGAACATCGAAGCGTGAGGTGGCCACGAACTATAACACCGGGTTATGTCTTCATATTTCCCATCCGAGCCGGGATCCTCCTTTCATCACCTTTTGTCCGCATGGGTGCACTTTGCATGTCGGCAGCTAATTAGCATAGGTGGTTTCCCCGGGAGCCCGAGAATTTGGGCTTCGTCGCTTGCTTTGCGGTAAATTGGCCTCGCCCAGCGGTCGCCTTCGCCGTCATTCTATAAACCGTACGCAAAGATGTATGAAACGAGAACACGTTACATTATCAATTATGATATGTTTTCCGCACCTTGTTTTGTTTTGTTTTTTTTGTTTAGCTCTCTGCATTTGGCAAAACGGCGCCGCACACATAATGATAGGCCGTGCACAACCAGCTAATGGAACTAATCATAATAATAATAATAAATTCGAACAAACGGTAACAAAACAACACACACACACTAGGACACATGGACACATGGACACGGAGAGCAGATCTGGCAAGTGCTGGCTGAGGGGTGGTTTCTATCTTTTCTTTTCTCGTTTTGTACACATTTCTACCCCTGTTCTCGGCAAGGAACAATTTATTCAAACCCCCCTCGCTCTCGAGAGCTGTCTCTTCCGGGGGCTTGTACACTGTACGCCGGGCATGATGCACATCCCTTCAGGAGGGTGGACCATCATCGCGACACGAATACCCCCGAAACGAAACTAAAACTAAATCAGCCGCTAATTTTTCCGCAATTTCTGGTAGAATAATCGAATCAGGAAGCGGGTAGCGGCGGGAACCCTTGCATATTGCCGGGGCGCTGCTGTGGAACTCATGCGGAAGATGAAACATTTTTCAAACGATCGTAAACTGCCGGCAGTCCCCTGCGCGTTTCCTTTGCTTGAGGAATGGTTTTGCAAGTGGTATCACCATCCACGTACCGCACATTGGCATGGCCTGGCCCTTTCCGGTAAACGCAGTAAAAGGGGGAAGCGGGGTCAATGGGATTAGGGAGAAACGTTTGGTACGGAATAGCTTATCGGTACGGTGCACGGGACCTCGAAACAGATTTACCATTTTTTCCTCCCCCACCTCCCTCCCACCCTTTCCCCCGGGCAGGGTGGAAAGGACATGCATCGACACACACACACACACACACACACACACACACACGCACCCTATATCTCTGTTCTACACCCATCCATCGTTTCATCCCGGTCCTGGTGTATCGGTTGGTTGCGTTTGTGTCGATAAGACCGCAGCATTTCTGTCCCCGGGATGTTCTGGCCAGATTTTTCCGTAGAACCGAAACAGTGATTGACAATATTTGGTAGCACTTTCTTGCAGTTGTTTTCGTTTTTTGAATACACATTTTCAGTATACTATTTGTATTGTAAACGATTTTAATTTACAAACCTTTAGAATCAAGCACACCTCATGTATATACACCTCGAAACCTGTCAAAGTGACAGGTACGAAATTTCGTTAAATTCATTACCGTTTCAACCTCGAAAGAGTAAACACTTTTAGCCTTCAGTGAGTTTAATATTTTTTCTAGTACAAGTTAGTTTCTAGTAAATGTGTTAGAAAGCTTTTGGAGAACTATTTTTACAAATCTGTAATAGACAGACATTTTTTAATTCAGAACATTAAGAAAATGCCGCTCCTACCTATAAGGATTGCAATGTTATAAAGAAGAACATATATTTTTCTTTTACGTTGAACAAATGGTTTCTTCATTTTTTTTATCAGTCATATTCTTACTACGAGTAAAAAGGTTGCTCAATCCTTTGCTGTATTAGACTCAATGGCGAAGAAACCAGTTCATAGAAACGACATCCAAGTTGTACTACCGTATGTACAATGTAATTGAACTTTAGATTAATGCTTATTGCTTTATTTTCCTCATTGATCTATATTTACATGAATTTCTTTATTTCGTTCATTGATATTTCATTGACCGTTGATTTCCTGTTTTGGGAAGGATGCCTAGGAATGTAATAGTTGAGTAATTATTAGTTTTTATTAGTATTTTACTATAATTGTTAATTTATTTAACAAAATTAAACATTTTAATTTCTGCAACATTTCCACTCAGCTGTAAGCAAAATTTCAAAAAAAAAAAACGCTCTCTCTGTCGATTTTTTTTTCCATGACGCACTGTAGCAAGTCAAGTCAAGCACATGTTTTGCTCACCCCTGCTGAACTGCTATACGCGCGCGCTCACCATATCACCCTTTGCGGATAGTCCCTGCCTCGATAGCTGCTGTTGACGTCGGTAAAAAGTTATCCACGCATCGGTTACTACGAATCTCCCTCTGATCCCGAGACCGAGAAAAACTCTCGACGAACCCTCGTGCCCATCGCCATCGTACGGGTTCGCCTGGTGCCTGGTGCGCGATGATGCGTAGGGAAAAACGGTCCACTTTTCCCACCGAGGGTAACTCGGGCAAGGAATTCACGTCGAAGAAGTAGAGGAAAAAACGATTAAAGCAGTTGCAGTTTCGGCAAGCGGATTCTGCCACTTGCCGTGCCGTACGGGTGCAAAGGCACACGAGAAAGGGCAGTTTTTATCACCGGGATTGCAGGACACGCGTACCGTGCATCGCGTATCAATCATTCACCCGCACGCACACGATTCGGTATGGGTGGGCAATCGTCCAAGTTTGTAGTGTTTGTTTAGTGTCGTTTAAATGATGACAGATGCGTCGTATTTGAATGTTATCTGTGCGCCAAAGGCTAAATCCCCTTTTTTCGAGCTTCAAAAAGGAAGGACTCCCCAGGGACGGCGTCGCCGTCGGACGATCAGTTGGCCGGAAAGATTCCTTCGGGAGTTATGCTATGCACAGTATACGCGAGGGAACCGGTACACCATTTCTTACCGCTCGTTTTTTTATAGCATTCTTGTGAATCTGGTCGTGAATTGGCATTGTGTTCCTTGGTTTTTGCTACAGCTCCCTACAAACATTTTCTTCTTCTTGGACAATAAATTCCAAGCTTCCCTCGTTCCCAACCGAACCGAAGAGAGCGGACATATTTGGCGTGCTTTAAATTAGACACGGAAGACACACCATAGTGTCGGTACAAATTTTGCAGTCACACTTCAATCGGACTCCCAATTCCCTGTCCCTATTTCTAGGGATTTCTGCTCGTGAGGAAGTGCAAAAAAAAAAGGAACTCTTCATTACGCTTCCCCACTTGATACGCATCGTAACACGGTTAATTACCCTGCAAAACTATGCGCATTTATGTCGAACACTGATGAACTGATGATGATGATGATGATCGTTATTAATAAAGCATACCGGGCTTGCCCCGGGAAAGCCAACACGGTGACGATAAAGGTTTGCTCTTACAGTGTTGTTTCTCTGCAAAAATGGCCAGAGTAGTAAAAGTGCATGTAAAAGCACAACTCGTAAAGATTATGTTGGGGTTTTGGTTTTGCTATATAAAACGTGCTTTATGAGAAGGAAGGAATCACTTTTATCGCTTGGTGCTTGACGTGGTAGAGATTTTATAATTATTAACATTTGCATTTTAAAGGCAGTAGGCTACGATTTAATGCAATCCTGCCCGTTTCTACAACAACGCGATCGTTATTATTTAAAACCACCGTGAGAACGAACTCAATCCTCAATCAAGCCGGATCGAGTTTAGCGTGTGTCAATTAGCTGCAAGTGTTGAGCGAAACATCATAATACGCGTGTGCAAATCGCACCAAATGGACGCTTATTTGTGCTAATGGTAGTTCAGCAACAATCGTATCACATAATAAAACCGGTTGTCACCGGGCGCCAACCATTGGGCGCCCACACGCCCTAACGAAGCTCACTAGCAGCACCAGGCTGGTCGGTTTCGTATGTTGGTGGCCACATTAGAAGAAGTTTGTTCTACAGCAGACGTGTGTACGTAGCCAACCAGTGTGCAGCGAAAAGGTTAACGCTAACGAGTGTGTGACCTGTTGCGCATTTGCGCCGGTCGAAGAAGTTGCGATGCGAATTACCGCTTGGACATCCAGTGCTTTTCTGCTGCAAATGCAACTGCAATCGCGGGGCAAATTTATTGAAATGAAAAACAAAATGTTGAACTATGCATGTGTGTGCGAATGTGGTTGAAGGTTAAATCAATGTTATAAATTCCTGCACAGATTCGCAACGCAACTGAAGGAAAGATCGCAATCGAAATGGAAAAAAAACGGGGCAGATTGTTTCTTTGCAGAAATCGCTTCGATTTTCCGTATAATAACATGTCGTGTACGGTAGCTACTAAAAATAGATACTTAATTAGTACGGTTTTCGCTGTACTTGTGCAAGCTAGATTTGTGTCGATTCCAAATGAAACGGAACATCAAACACCATCCATTAACCTGCTTGAAGTGAATGTACGTGCGCACCGCCACCTATAGGACGACCAACGGCACAGAAACCGAACGTCCTGTCTAAACAACTTTGATGACAATCAAAACAGTGTATTTAAAGGTTTGTTCGATGTTTCGGTATTAACTGGCCACTCTTTGTTCGGACGCAAACCCAGCGCAAGTAGTAATCCAGTACCGTAAAGCCCGCTAAAGCAAAGGTAAAGGTGTTGATTGCGTGCTAACAACGTGTACCCTGGTGTACACGTCGGGATGTCACGATACAGCCCGGTGTAACTTTTCTTGCCGGGGCCGACGTTGGACATCGCCGTACCGTGTGTAGGGTACCCATCGGCACCTACATTGTATCGATGATGAGTTGTTTGAGGTTTTCTTTTCACACTCGCAACACCGATTGTCCCGAATGTCCCGGGCGGTACGATGGCGTGCCTGGGGTTCATCATTCATGGACTACTTGGTGGCACGACTACAAACGCCGCTCACAGCAAGCAAGCGTTCGATGTTCTGCTTCCGGCCAGCCTTGCTGTCCTTCTCCATTGATGGTTAATTCACACGATGGACTCTTCACAAACTGCTGGCCAGCCACTGGTTTCCACCAGGGTGCTGCCCCGACTATCCGTTCGAGAGACTCCCCAATGAAATGTTTTGAAGAAAAAAAAA
>STHB01000010.1:18807576-18849935 GCA_018908115.1 Anopheles rivulorum
AAAAAAAAACAGCAAAACAAAGAAGAAAACGCTCACAGCACAAGAAAATCAATCATTTTCAACTGCCAGAAAGCAAACGGGGAACCGAACTGAATTCCCCGACCATATTCCCCACGCTCGGACGCTCTGTGAGATGGCAGATGGTGTTGTGCGTTGGCGAAAAGTGCGTATCTCGCTGGCTGGCTGGCGGTCTGTGGTCTCCATAAAGGCAAGAAAACCGGGCATCGAGTTCTGGGACCACACGCACGGAGACGTATTGACGACCAGAAGACCAGAAGCTCGATCGATGTATGGCACAATGATCGACGCCACATTTCCTCCAGGGCGTACCAGCGTCCGTGCCTTCGTTCGCATGCATTCAATTCTTCCTTGCACCACCACAAGAACTTTAACAGCGCAGAAAGGAAGTGGCAATGGCACCTGCCAAACAAGATAGCCTGACGGAATGACTGATAGGCAGGCTGGGTTTGGGTTCGAATGCGCGCAGAAGCGCACGCTCACACTGAGCGACACAATAGTGGCACAATTGCAAAGGAGAGTGTACCCGTTTTCGTACGCCGTTCCATACGGTTGCGATTGAGAAAGATTAATTTCTTTCGTTGCGAGATGTGCGCATTGTTGTACAAGGAGATTGAGAGGCAATTTTTCCTACTATTTACATAGAATATGGTACGGCTGTGCAACAATGTACTACGTTCAATATTTGTGTTTTGAAATGGATAAACTGCTGGATCCTTTATCCGTTGTCGCTGTTTATCCGTGCTACTCCGAAATGACAGCTGTCAAACGCGCTTTGACAGCTACAGTTGGCGGGAAGTTAGTGCAATCTTGTACTGCAGTTAGCAAAGGCTTGAATTACGGCATGAACCGCGTATTATGCTTTAAAATACTTTTTATATTCGCTCGTACGATGTGCTCTTGTTTTAGCGATCGCTGTACACCTGGAAACACTGCACAAACGGTAGCAACAATAGTATGACAGACATGACAGAGTTTGTGGCCGGGACCCGCAGCACGGCAAACGGTCTCGGCCCACCACCTAGCAAAAACCGATAAAGCAACCCGGTAGCACACCGCAACAGCAATACCAAGACCAACCGCGCTATTGACCACCCCGGGTGTATATGCACATGGTAAGGTTTGATACCGTCACGTCCGGAACATCGCTGCCACCGTTATCCATCCGTCGTACATCATCGAACACACACACACACGGGATGGGCTTAACCACAACCGAGGGACGGCCACACATATGTCGCATCACGTGTGGCGCGGTACGGTACGGTATGGCGGTTCTTGTGCTTCACTCTGTACATTTAAACCCGAACAATACCGACGGTGCTCACCTGCATGTCAAACCAACGTTAGCCCTGATGGGCTTTATCCGTTTGTGCTCCTTCGTCTGGCGTGGAGAAGGTTGCTTTTTCTCTGCTCTTCTCTTGTTTTGTTTCTCGTCCACCAACTCGATGCGTTACTTGGTGCTCGTTGGTCGCATGCTTTGCACCATCGCCAAACAAACTGTCTTCGAAAGTAAAAACCCGGCTGTCTAGAACAGCAAACTGGATGTAGTTTCGCGTGTTTGCGGAAGGGTTCCGCGTTGTTTTGGGTGCGTTTCCGGAATTGTTTCCCGAATGACACCGACGACAAGTTAATTGTGTGCAATTAGTTTCTTGCTTTACCAACCGCTGCTATCCATACTACCCTCCACATCCGCGTAGGGCGTTTCTGGGATTGAACAACAACAGCTACACAAAGGCTTTCCCTTTAAGCTATGCCGCAGGCTTCGAAGAACGGAGAACCTCGCCAAAAGGGTCGGATGCATAAAAACAAACTTCCATCGCTTGGGCACAAACAAACACACTGTGCACTGTGCACTGTGTGTGTTTTTTTTCTCCTTTCTTTTCGCCTGCTACTGCGATCTATCAATACGGGGCACACCGGGGACGCCGTCTATGATTGATAAGTAATTATTGTTGATTGATAGGTGCTTACGAAGGTGCATTCAGACACTTTTGCTTCATGCTATTTTGTTATGCGTTTGATCATGCAAGTCAATGGGCACACCGTAACGATTGGGGGGCGTGTGCTTTGTAATCGTTGCGGTAAGGCAGGATTAGAAAGGATTTGATAATTGTCCTGTGCCATTACGTGAAAGGTCAGAAATAAGTGTGTGGAAGATGAACTGAAAAAATTCTAACGAAGTGAACTTGCTTCCGTGTGTGTGTGTGCGCGTTTTTTTAAGTATGTTATTTTGTTTTATTATAGTCCATAAATTAAGGTATTTGCGTCATGTGCTGGTCCTTTTATTTTTCATTGAGAAAAAATGGGTGATAGAATCAAAAATACTGACCATAGTCGCTGTATCGTTTCTGTTCTGTAATTCACTTGAATGAATTCTTTCATCGCAACTCAGCAGACCTTTAAGACAAGAGACCATCTCTTACTCTCTTACGGTGAAATAACTTCATGATACTTTAGTAAATAGTTTCCAAGATGTTAGCGAGGACACTGCAGTATTCCTTCTCAAAGAATTCTGCAAATAGAAAAAGAGAGGACTTGAAGAAATAATGACCCGTTTGTAACTGAGTTTTTTAAAACTCCAACTCTCTAGGATCTTCAGAACCTTTCGGACGTACGGATCCACATGTCGCAGAATAAGTTCACAGAAGAGAGAGAAAAATACAGAAAAAAAGAGAAAGAAAGAGAAAGAGTAAGAGAAAGAGAGAGAGAGACAGAGAGAGAGAGAGAGAAAGAGAGAGAGAGAGAGAGAGAGAGAGAGAGAGAGAGAGAGAAAGAGAATGTTATTCTTGTGATCCTAAAACAAATCGATGGAAACTGAAACCTAAGGAGTCTTGTCATACAAAGCTGATCCTCGCGAGGTTCTTTGAGATACTTTTATACAAATTTCTTGATTATACACACTATACACCTGGTCGTCTTGCACATAAAACGTATCGAATATGTAGTTCCTAGAATGGGTTTCCATTCACAACCCCACAACCTCATCTAAACACAACCTCAGCTAAACCCCACGAATGCACTTTTCCGTTGCGTTCTACCCACAAACGCAAACGCACGTATAGTGTAGCATTGAGGGATAGGCAACATTTCGCTGACGCACGTGAATTTCCGAAATGCCGAAACCGATCCGGAACAAATTGACGGCAGCAGCCACCACAGCAATCGAGTGCGGCTGGCAGAGCGAATCGATTTCCGATGACCATCCGTAAAAATTCACGAATTCCTAGCCCGTTCCGGTTGGGCTAAAGGGGGGGTGGCAGACTACGCAACATCCACCTACGACGTGCCAGGGCCCAAACATCCCAGACAGCAAACTATAGGGAGCGAACATGAGCGTGTAATGTGGTCGTAGTTATAACCATTCCCGCTCGAGTTGGTCGATCCTTGTCGTGGGTTTTTTTGGGGTGCGAATGGGAAATGGACACGCTCAGGAGATCCTGCCAACATTAAGTTGGTCAGAAACCTCTCTCTCCCCCATCCCCCTCTTCCTCGAATTCGGGTGGAAAATGGAGTGGAAGCTGGGAGTAGTGAAAGCGAGACGATCATCAGAACCCTCCAAAATCAGCGGGGAAAACATTTTCCGTTTTTCACGCCTTCTCGAAAAACCGGTCCAAACCGGCGAGGTCAGTTCAAGGTGTGCATAGGGAAGGTGTGTGTGGGTGCGCGCGCGAGTGTGTTAATTTGAATTTATTTGTAAACATACACACACACACACTCGACTCGCGTCAGTAGTATGGCCACCCCGTTCGGTCAGCCAGCCAGCTAGGGCCTGGTCGACGCCGCCTTTTGTTTGGCAAAGGAGCGCTGGTGTTTAATAAACTTCGCCCGAAACGAATCGACCCCATCGAACCCGAAAGGCCGGGAAAGGCCGTTTGCGAAACATTGTCTAGCTGTTTTGCGGGTTGAGTTCATCAGGCCGCAAGGGCCTGAAGACGATCTGTTGCTTGCGGTGGTTTGTGAATGAAGCTTGAAGGATGTCGAATGCACATTCGTTTCAATTCAATCGGGAGCGAGAAAATTAAACAATTGAGCTGAAGCTGAAGGAAAAAACGAATGGTGAACCATCGCTGCGAAGGCGTCTCCATGGCCCACGGCTGTACACATCACTCCACACACTAAAGGTAAGCGATTGATCGTTCTTTCTCTCCTTCTCTCTCTCTCTCTTTCTCTCTCTTTCTCTCCTCGGTATATATCTTCACGTTTGCTACTTTTTTTACGACATTTCGTTGTAAAAAGATTAGCCTTCGGAAAAACCGTCCATCACTAGCAGCACGGATGCACATTCCTGTGTGGTATGCATGTGTGCTGTGTGAGTTCATTTTCGAGTTTCCTTCCCGCGTGTTATGGCCTCGTATTCCGACATTTGACAGGTGACAGATTGTTTCTCGCTCAACCGGCGGCACCGTTCTTTGGGGGGAAGTCTAAGGGAACACGTGTCATCTTTGACTTGTCACAAGTGTTTGCACCGTTCCGTTTCCGGAACGAACTGATGAACGGAATCATGGGAAAGTGAGCAAATAGTGTACAGCTGGTGGTAGTTTAGTTTAGTTTTATTCCAACTACGACCGTTCGGCGTTTGGCGTGGGATAGCAAGAGGCTGCCGCTGATGTGCCGGTCGGTAGATCGGTCTAAATTGGTATGTCAGTTAAGCAGCGCGCAATGTTACAAAGTATCATTAAACTCCCGACTAGCCGAATAGACACAGACGACTTAGTAGCAAAATCGTTGGTGGTGGATGTTTCAGGGCCCAAGAAACACTTACAGCAGGGAAAAGTGGTTTTCAAGACACAGCGTTAAATGGAATGAAGATTTTGAAGGCATTTGTATTTTTCGAAATGAAATTTATGGAGAAATTCTTTGAAACTCATACCAAAGAAAATCCAATATTTCCACACATGAAACCAAAGCAGTGTCATGCTTTATAATTCTCGCTCAAAAATCGATTATGAAAAATAATTCTACACCCAGACAAGTCCATTTCCTTACTCTTCACCCTTAACCAACATCTAATAATATTTGCTTCCACAAAACAACACTCTCCCGGCAGTATGTAATGATTATGCTCATAAAATTGTGACAACGACAATCGTAAAGTGTTTGCATACGAACGAACGAGCACGGTCCGAAATCTCATCACCTAACAATCGTCACGATCATCCCAAAATTCCCATTCGGGAGAGTTCTTCCATGCACCGTGCTGAAGTAGTTTAAGCGTACGAACCACCATCTGAGCTCTCCCTCCTTGGTCAATGTTTGCAGAGGTGTCAATAAAAATAGGGACACAATAACGACAAAAAATCATTCCAAACGCCCGAAAAAGGGTCCAACCCAGCACGAGTGTTGGTCCCCTTGCTGAACCGCCCGGGTACACATCAACAGGATATTTGGATAGAAAAGTCAATCCCGTTGGGATGCCGATCGGTAATCATAATTGCTAATACTCTTATAACCACACCGCGCTGTTTAGGAGCCCGCTACGGACCATGTTTGTGCCCTAAGGGACCCTGTTCTAGGCTGCCCGCGGAGACATCACGCGTTCGCGTGTGGGTTAAGGACATTCACGATAAATAATCGTAAAAAAAAAGGTGCTAGTGTAAAATCCGAATGTCCTGTCCTAGACATACCGACCCAAAATCGTTCAAGTAACACATGAAATGCATCGCACTAAAGTGCAGCCCAGCATAAGCTTTCGTAAGCATTTAATTTACCCCGTTGTTTTGGTATTGAAACTTATGAAATAAAAAAACATCACTTTAAAGTATGTTTGTCAGTATGTTTCCTCAACTCGCGAAAGGAGTCCCCAAGTGGTGTTCCACTTACAAGTACAATAACCCACTTCACAACACGACACACGGCGTTCGTTCGTGTGTCCCAGTGAAACATTGTCCCCGCCGTCCTGCCGCGCAACAGTTTCAATCCTCGAATTTGTCATCCACTTGCACATGGCACTTGTCCCTTTGGCTGTTTCACCGTACGGCAACATCCTCTCACGAGGACCCCATCCCGGGCAGCTTTACCAGCAGGAACATCCGAACGGTGCACCCCGTTGAACGGTGCCGAATTCTCACCAGCGCCGGATAATCGTAAAATAACGCCAATAGGGTGAAGCGAAAGATTAACGGACAATGGTAAACTTGTAACAGTTTTATAATTTCCCCGTCTGTGGGCTGTAGCCGGTATGTTGACATCGCCCACTGCGCCGACACATCGGTGACGACAGATGGTGTTGCAAATTAAGAGGGAAAATGCTTCGCGTCCTTCGTGGCCAAATGTTGTCTCCGTGTGTCGTCGTGGGAGGTATCCTTGTAAAGGGCGTGCGTTATGCTACGAGAAGGGTGTTTCGCCGTGTCTTTTTCCTGCAGGCACCAGGGCAACGGAACATAGAAACTTACCCCCGGAGGGCAACACCGTATTGCAATCGAAAGTGGAACAATTTGATTTTTGGCTTGGCTTTGGTATGAATAAATATATCTTCGCGTGCGTGTTGTTATTGGGGGGAGGGTAGAATCCGTTGTGTATTTGCAACGACAAAACAACAATAAAACAATGGGTGGATCTATTTATGATAATGTTATCACCGCTGCTGTACCGGCATGGTTTTGGTTTTGACTTTTGGGAAAACCTGTGAACAGTTGATAGTTGACACTGATTGAGGGAATTTAATTGCGAAACAATATACAAATTGGTTTGTTTCTTCTGCCGATGAAATTGGATGTAAATAACAGTTTTTTAATAGCTTTGATGATTTCAAAACATTTTTGTTTGGTTTTAGTTACTGGTTTATTGATATTGGTGGTTATAAAAGGCATTTCGCTATAAGCTTCTTATTTTATCCTGTTAACTCTCACCATTACCTTTTTTTTATTCACGGTAGATTGACTAGTCCGTATATCTATAATAGATATTTCATTATTATCTTAATTACTGGTGCGAATTGTCTTGCAAACATAAATGTTTATTCAAATTGCGTGTAACATTCGATAATTGTGTTACTTCTTGGTGTTTAATATACTGTTCGTTCCTTATGCAGAACTTATACTTATTTTAGAAGTTTTGCTCAGTCCTGAACCAAAATGTGCTGATGCTTTGTAATATGAAGTGCATAGGTTGCTTAGTGATAGTGGCTTTGGTTTTGTCCACGACAGGACCTGACACCAAAACTCATCCAGTTCGATCTTCTGTTTTTAATACTGACTTGTTACCTGACTATCTAAGTTAACCAAGGCTAGAAATGTTGTTTGGAGGTTTTAATATTAAAAACAATACGACCAAATATTACAAGTAATTATAGAAGAATATCTTATACTTCTGACACGACTCAAAGTGCAGCAAACATTGAAATTTTTCAGAGCAAAGAGTGAAATATTAAAAAAAATCTTTATTTTAAAATTCTTTCAACGGTCTCAATTGAGAGACTTCCTCCAAAACTTCAATTTATGTGCATAAAGTTGTGAGCATATTGCAAAATATGTGTCATAATTGTTCTTTATCATAATTGAATTTATATTTACAAAATAACGAAGCTTTAGTTCACATTTGTCTTCTGTAACATAATAATTCTGGAATAACACATTAAATTGAAATATTCGGTTTAACTTAATAAAAACCGAACATTCTTGCGATCTGTCTAAGAACTTTAATCAAAATTGATAGTTTATCAAACCAAACTTATTAAACATCACTTAGAATTTAATTGTTACAAGGAAATATTTGTTTGAATTTGTTAGCGCTTAATCACACGTAACAACATTAGGAATATAGAATAAAAATCGGATGCAAATGTATGCTAGAATGTTAGAATGAACTTTCGAAATGACCACAATGATGAACTCTACCGAATGAATTATGGAACCGGACAGTTTAATAAACAGTAGCAAATAGAATGTCCAACGCGCAACACCGATCACTTGCGGATATCACATTAACCGAGTTTTTGCCGATCGGTGAAATCCCAACAATCACAAATAAACGTCAACTTTCACAGATAAACGACACATTAAAGTCATCTGGGAAATAAAATATTTTCAATCACTAACTGATTACATGCCTTGTAAAGACGTCACAAATTTTCCTATCCACAAACCTATCTACCCTATCGGTGCGATATAGAGTACATGTTGAACGAACTATTGAGCTGTTCATAATGCAATTTTATCAACAAATAATTGTTTTTTAATAATATGTACAGCTGAAGATCGGGTGGCTCGGTGTATTTGGCAACGGCGCTAGGTCCCAACACGACCGGACCCGGTTCAAATCCCATCCGGACCGTTCCCTCGTAGTGAGCACTGACTATGCAACTACGTAGTATTTAATAGTCTAGTAAGCCATTTGATGGACGGCATGATCTGGTAGGTCATAAGGCAAAAAGAGAGAGAGAAAGAGAGAGAGAGAGAAAGCTGAAGATCAAATCTTAGATAGCCTAAGGTAGAATCATTTGGAACAGTCTCATGAACCAACAAAAAGTGAATCATGAAGAGACCCAAAAGTTCAAAATATTAAGCACAGATTCCATCTCATAGAAGTACGTTCCTATCGGCAATATAAAATGTAAAAGTACAGCAAATCTCTGTTTTACCATAAACTACCACAAGACAAAAAAAAGTGTTTTTTTTTTAAAACGATCACTCAATTTAACCAATCATTCACGTCCACACATTAAGCAATAAAAATCTGCCACATTTAACCTACCGTCGCTTCGCAAAACCACGATTCGATAACTCAATTAAGTCAAAATTGGCTTAAACTACACCGAAAAGTTGCGAAGCTAATGTGCGCTAAAACGATTACCGTTTTACCGTTGGGCTCGTCGAAGACAATAAAAAAAAGCACCCATAATTCGGTTAGAAAAAAACATGGTACGGTTTCCGGCCATTCCAGTGAGAGTGACGAGGGACTGGAAATCGGGCAAGTGTCGCCTATTCATTAGAACCACCGGCACCACCCGGGTTCATCGGTTTCCGACTTATTGCTGAACCGTTTCCGATGCAGCTCCATGACGAAACGGTTAACTGGCCGCGTAACAAGCCCCGTACCGGCTGGAACCGGGCCGAATGAAGTGCTGGAAGATGATTTGAGTAAAAGTGCGACAAGATCTTTAAAGGAACTTAGGTCGGGTTTATGCATAGCGTGGCACTAGTAAAGCGCTGTAAGTGGAACATGATATGATAACAATGAGAAACACGCAGCCACGTGGCACCGGTTCCCGGGGCCGTCTGCTACCGGACGGGGGACGGTGCCACGTGTCGCACCGTCGGGCACGTGCAAGAATTATCAAACAAACGCCCCGAGATTGGGTGCATAAATATAGTTATTTGCTCCGGTACAACCCTAGACCAACGCTGTGAGGTCGGCTGCGTTTCTCGGTACCGAGATTAGCGACGTTTGCCGAACGTTTGGCGACCTCGTTTTTTTTGCCTCGTTTTTAGATCCCGGGTGTCAGTCAAAAACAGAAGCAAAAGTTGCAACTCAACTGGAACTGGAATGGTGGAATGAAGCTTATCAGCAGCAGCAGAAGTGTTTGGTGTCGTTCGATACCCAAACGCCGGAAGATCAAAGTGATGTTTGTGTAGTGAAATGGTAGAATGTTGCAGGATTTGGTCGCTATCGGGGACCAACAGGAACGGCGTAGCAAGTACGGTCCGGGCATATCTGCCATCATGAATCTGTCATCCGGTCGTGAATATGCGGAAAGTTCTTGTGCAGATGAAATAGTAATTCTGGGAGGAAAAAAAACACGTTTTCTTCTACTACTATTTCAATTTTTATACCGAATTGCTCCAATGCCATCTCTTGTCTAAAGCGTAATTAAAACTGGGAAATTCCCTTTTTCATAATTTATGCCATTTTGATTGAACCAAAAAAAAAAAACAAAGAAAAAATGCAGCAAACGTGAACGCATGCATAATTCAAAACAATGTTGATATTATTAATAAATCAACGTGGAATGTGATTTAGTTTGCCATTAGTTTCGTCCCGAACCCTTTTGAGGACGCGTTTATGCGAGCTTTATGCTTAGCACCAAATGTTCCGCTTTAAGCTAAAAGAATTCCTCCCTTACAGGCAGGAAATCGGCTTTGCCATGTTTTTGATTAAGTTTCAACCGCCTTGCGCTGCCTTCCACGGTACGAGATCCTCGCGATCCTCGCACGATCAGCAGATCCTGCTGTGGCAAAGGATGCTGGACAGCTGGACAGACAGGGGGGAGGTTTTATCACTCCCCCCCCCCTTCCCCCTCTCGCCATTCCGGCTTCGCGTTGCCCACAAACCTTTGGCCGGCTTGTGATGCGTTTCGTTCCGGCCGTTTGTGAATGAATGAACATGAAATTGCATGAATGAACATGGACGCGGGCCAGCATTCGGCAGTCACGCCGCAATGGAAATGGAAGTCTGGAAGAGGTTTTTCGATAAAGCCAACATCGAAACAAATGGTGATGGAAAGCAGGCTAGAAGGCTCCTAAACCGCTTGCTTGCAGTGGAAGCATTATTGCGTTGCACGACCGGTGGCTTTAAGAAAAAGAAAAAAGGAAAACACTCCGAAAATTAACTCCAAAAACCAAATGGGGAACACACACAGCAGAGCACAGATTTTATCGCTTGCCCAACCCACTTCCGTCTATTGCACTTTTTTTTGTCTTTCTTTTTTGTTTTTTATTGTCCAACCGTATTGCCGATCTTCCATTCTTCGCTGCCACAGTGGGAGCAAATTGTTATTTGGCCAGCGATTCGGCCAGCGTCAAAACGATTGAAGTGCACGGAAGACAAATCACTCGCTGCAGCACGGTTTCTCGGCACACGGGAGAAGCAAAGGGATGGGTTGAGGCTTTGTCGTGGAGGAGGTGAGATCGCCCAGGAAAATGCACCGGGGAACTCGATTGCACTCTGGCAGCTAACGATGAGAAAAAATGTGTTGTTCTCCCAAGCGAAAAAAGACAACAACGGAGATTCTCGCATCGGATATATTCACCTGGGAAGCACACAGATAATCTTCATATTTCATACCACGAGCCAAAAACCCTGTCCACCCGGCCATCGTACCGTGTTGTTGCTTTCGGTCGATGCGACCCCCGTGTCGTGACGCTGTTTTAGATAGAGTCTTATTTTTTTTTCTCTCTGGCCTCCTCGCACATAAAACGTGCCAGCCCGTCGTTCGGTTCGGTTGCCTTTATCCACGATCATGTCACGTTAAAGGATTTAGATAGTTCCGCGCGTTCCGCGCCGAGGTGCACTAATCCGATGGTACAGAAATCTGATTTACGTGTGGCGATTGGACTAGACGCTGCATGCGGGGTGTCACGTCACGTGACTGCGTCTCCAATCCCTTCCCTCCCCTCCAAGCCCTAGCGACGAATATATTGCGCCCTGGTGCCGTTGGTTGGTTGGATCTATTCGAGCCATTGCTGCTGCTGCAACTCGTCAACCCGGAAACACGACCCGGAGCACGATAAGATGCTCGCCGTCCAGGACGACATGCACGCTTTACGCTTCCGTGCACCGAAGCGCTGGTGACGTCGTCTGGTTTGGACAGAAAGCCGTCCGGAAGCGGGTGGTGGGCTAAATGATGGGTTGGTCTCGTGATAGGCGCCTGCTTTGGGCCGGAAATGGGCAAGAAATGTAGACCCGTGCCGTGAACGAAGGTAGGTCCAAGCAGGAGGTGTAGGAACGTGTGTAATGTCGGTCAGATATGAATGATTATCCGTCAGGTTTGGGATGATGCCATTTCCCCCATTTGGTACACGCGCCGTCTGCCTTTATACCGGAAGGAATATGGAGGCAAAGGAGCAAAAAAAAAAATGCATCGAAATTATTCACACGAGGAGCTATAATCCATTATGGATTACCGATGGGTTATGTCATATGGCAAACATAGATGTCGCGTAGTTACAGCCCTTGCATGTATAATTAAGTACATCGGAACACCACTGTAATGGTACACCGCGTATGGAAGTTCGGAGATTTTGCAAACATTTGCTGAAAACAATCTTTTTCTTTGTTATTTGATACGAAAATTGTACACGTATTGTGATCAAGAGTAGCTTGGTATGATAGGTATGGAAATAAAAATCCGATAAAATACCTTCAATGTTCCTAAATTTAAAAACAACGGTCCGATCAAAAGATCTTCTTTAAGATATTATTTTAATCAATAATTATTATTAATTATTTAAATAATTTATTCCAACTTGCTCATAACGAAACCCAGAACATTTTGATTTATTTGAAAACTGGTGGAATTCGTAGGGAATATTAAAATATCAGTAGCAGTAAGTAATATTTTTATCAAAATTTGTTAACATTTAATTGTTTGGCATTTTACTTAGGGCATTAACTTAAACTAGGGTACAATCTACATTGGTTAGGAGACATTTCCTTCTTCTAACCGTGTAAGGGCACCTTATCCCGGGTGTACTCAGTCGTAGTTTTTCGTCATCCAGGCAAATCATTCAAACAAACATTCATACAAGCAAGTTACTACATACATGACATAGTAGGGGACAAGGAGAAATGGGTCACACAGACAAACCATTCGATCGGCAAGGTTCAAGAATTAGTGCCTGAGGTATGACATATCCGATTACCCCAATAAATCACGAATCGGAGTATCAGGAAATCTTCCTCGAACTGCTTCCAATAATGAGGGTCTAGCAGCCTCGAATTCCACCTATAGGACTATAGAAGGTGATCCAAATCTTGTAAGATGAAACCGCAGCCACATATCTTGGAGTCGACCTGACCTATACGCTGGAGATAGGTTTGCCCATTCTACTTCTATTAAAATTTCTAAATTTAAGAAGAATTTGGTCTTTAATTCGGCAGATATGATCCTGTACATTATCTGGTTTTAAGGTACACAATGTAGATTTGTGAAAGGATATTTGAAAGGATACAATTTTAATGGATATTTTACATGACTTGTCAACGATTGTTCAAAAATTTGGTAAAATTATTCAAAATGCTTAAAGCACTTTTGATAAAATTAGGGAAAAATCTTGAAGGATTAAATGTGTAAAAAAACGATTATTTTCTCAGTAAGAAAGGTGATCCTATTCTAAGAAGCGAATTGATCTGAACTTAGAACCGATAGCGATGATATTCCAACGACCAGTTTTAGTGTTTTAGTCTGAATGTCATGAGACCGTCCCTAGAGTAATAAACCGTAACATCTAAACAGAAATGAAAACAACCGGGGAAAACTTTCTTTTGCTCCAGAAAATGATTAATTTGACCTTCAGTAACGAGCAATAAAGTAACAAAATATATTCCTGGTATACTCTTCAGCACTTAACTTAAAACAAGAGAAATTGTAGCTTCTTTCCATCGGATGTAATGTATCTGTAAGTTAATTTTCCTTTCTGGCTGCTTTTGCCATTTTTCCTTTTTTTCTCCCCCGAACAGCTTAATGCTCAACGGATCATCCCCATTCGGCTGTACGTAAGGGTAATAAATTTTTCTATAACCAAAAACATCATTAATTCAAGGAAGCCGGACCCGCCCGAATGAGTTGGCCGAAACGCGTCCCCAATGGTGGCAGGTGAAACTTTGATGTTTGGCCGCAAACAATCGAACCATCGAGCAACGTGTGTGTGTATGTGTGTGTGTGTGCTGTAAGTGTCGTAACAATAATCATCCCCCGAGCGATCGGTGAGTTTGCTCCGTATGTGAGCAAACGTTTGTTTTTCGAAATTTCATCACGTCATCATTGATCCATTTAAGTGGTGTTGTGTTTGTTTCTTCTTCTTTTCGTCTGTTGTTGCTATTATTGTGCCTTTTAATGTTACCAACTTAAGCCTTTCGGCAAAAGGCTTACTTGGATGAATGCTGCTTCGTACGGCAAAACAATCGGTTACGAGTGAGCAGTTCGGATCGTCGTCATCGTGTATGTGTGGTGGGTGATTGTGTAGTTTTTCCATCTACCCTTCGGAAGACGATCTATTTTCCACCCTAGAGGCCACCCTGCAACCCAGCGGAACGGAAGGATGCAACCCAGAGAGAAAAAAAAANTGTTACCAACTTAAGCCTTTCGGCAAAAGGCTTACTTGGATGAATGCTGCTTCGTACGGCAAAACAATCGGTTACGAGTGAGCAGTTCGGATCGTCGTCATCGTGTATGTGTGGTGGGTGATTGTGTAGTTTTTCCATCTACCCTTCGGAAGACGATCTATTTTCCACCCTAGAGGCCACCCTGCAACCCAGCGGAACGGAAGGATGCAACCCAGAGAGAAAAAAAAATCCCCGACTGGTTGTTTGGGTGGAAATGCCAAGATTAAAACAGAGCACCAAGCAAAAAAATAATAATTAATCTTTTCTTTCGACGTCCACCACCGGCGACGGAGACCGGCGACGTTGGCACAAAACGACGTTCGCCTGCCTGTGTGTATTGAAGTCTTTTGTTTTTTCGTCCACTCACCGCACGGTATCATCCAGCTATGGCAATCGTTCGGAATAGACGCGAACGAAGCGAAGACATTGGGCCGGGTTTTTGCGTCGGAGGGTGAGTACTGCTACCATGGGAACGAATCAAAGCCCGAGTGGTGCCACGACTCGAACCGAAGGCCGGGAAGCATGAGTTCGCGGTTCGGCGAGCGGGCCGGAGTTGGCCATGGTGGTGGGAATGGTGTGGCTAGCGACGATCGATTGATCGACTTTCGACTTTGGCTGGCCTTCGATTTGGCCGCTGCCGGTTTCGGATCAGATCCCTTCCCAATCGCCCTATTGGTGGGAGCACTGTTTACGGAGCCGAAATTGTTGCATCGTCATCTAGTCGTAATATACAACGTAATTTTAGTTCACTTTTCTTCTTGATCTTTCTACCCTGCCTTTGAAGCTGCAACATTGGCTGCTCTTTCTAGCTTCTGGGTCATCGGCTCCTACGAGGTGTGTGTGTGTGCCTGTGGCTCCTTCTGTTACAAGCGCAACGTTCCATCCTGCAACACTCCATCCTGCTTGCGGCCCCGGGCGGCCATTTTGTATACAAACGGCAACACTAGACACGTGAGGCGCGTCTGAAAAGGGGCAATTTTTCGCCTCGTCACCACGTCGGTTTGAAAATGGTTCGAAAGCAGATACCAAAAAAAAAAAAAAAACCCCATGGCCACTAAACACAGCCAGCGTTTGGCTTTTCGGTGGCTTTTCAACCTGGTGCGCTTCTTTTACTCCCGCTGACTTGACGGCTTTTTTCGGCTTTTTTGGTGTTTTCGGGACCCCGCGAAGATCCTGCTTGTACCGCCAACATCCCGGTAAGGTTTGTAAGGCGGCACCGGGCGGGCCGGATCCCCCGTGGTGCAGGACGGTGACGCGACAGGATTTTGGCTTGGCCATATACAAGCCTTGGGTTGTGGCCGGCGTAGGAAAACTTCCACTTTCAACAATCGGCTGCTGCTCGGTTTGACGATGGCGCACGATCAATTCAGGGGCATTTGTTGTACATTAGATGTTTTTTGATTGCTAAAGGAAGAATGTGTTTTGCTTTCTGGCTTTCTTGTTTATTGTGGGCGAAACGGGTGCTGAGGGAGTTGAGATTTTACGTGGTGTTTGGGTGTGTTTTGGTGATTTAGACAGGTTTAGTTTTGTTAAATCTTCAATTATTCAACTAGATCTGATGACAACTACAGTCTAGTAATTGGTACAGCTTTTCCGAATCACTCGATGTCTTGTTCGTTGGCGATGATGATCGAATTTCTTCAAAATTAGCATAGGAGATCTTCCGCTCGAGGTTCGCCTAATAAAATTATGCTAGTGCCATCTGAAACATCATTATGCTTAAATAAATCTTGGTATCTCTCACAGGTTTATCTGCTTCAGTAATGTCTTGTGATAAGTCAGTATTTAGCCTCAATCATTTCAAATCAATGGACTAGATCCTACTACCACTAATGTTTTTTTGTAATGTAATGTAATTAATCACCGTAAGTTCGGACCAACAGATCTTGAGGACAGTCTGCAGGTGAAGATCTTGTCATATGTCGAATACCAATATTGACAGATCAAGACCTATACTTGCGCATTTCAATGTCCATAATTCTCAAGTACTTCTTCAACGTTTGGGCGATTCCTGGTGGAACTATGAGATCACTTTCCTGCTCAGTCTGCATCGCTTTAACCCTTCAGTACCACGCGATCACATTTAATGTTAATTGCAGCACATTGGATTCTGTTTCAGACTAGCACTTTTCTCCAAAATCAAGCAGATATTAAATATGTCATTACATATTTTTAGGCTGTATCCGACGGACAATAAAAGTACACAGCGATGAACAAATAAACTATTGAGTGTTATTGCCAAACTGTTTTGGTAATAGCGCTGATAGCGTTATCAAATTTAGAATTAGTACAATAGACGAAGCTTATAAGGAATCATCAAAAGTTGGAAGGTTTTAGAGAGTACTTTTTGCAAGTATTCCTGATTTTTTTTCTTCCAATGTTAATTGATTTTCAATTTTGATTGATTTGTCGAGTCTCTTCATTATTACCTTATATTGTAAACCAAATGATGACAACAAAAAACCGTAATAAAATATGTTCATACCAAAAAGGTTATAACAAAATAATGTCATGATAAAAACATAAAACTAAACACATGCCACCACTTACCGGAATGACTCTAAACCGCACCTTAATTACCATGAGAATTTGCAAACTTTTGATCGCTATCGACAGCGGGAAAAGTAACTTCTACTAACTTCCCGTCAGTTCCGACCCGATCCGTCACGGATGCAGTTTGCGTTAATCGCACTGTTCGCATCATGTTCGATCTCCACCCTTTGCCGGAACAGGAATCGTCGGATCGATCGATGTGATCGCGCCACCCGGACCGTCGATACCGATTGATGGATGGATGATCGATTCGTAAAATACAACAACACAAAAGCAAAAACAAAAAACCCTCGTACCCAACGATTAGCGCCAATTTCGCGTCTCCCGCGACTCGATCGACGGTCACAAATAATTGGATCGTGAAGCAACCCGGGCACAGACGCGCAGAAAAACCCCATTATGCGGCATAAAACATAATCGCTTTAGAAAGAATCAACAGGCCCCGAAGGATGCGCTCGCCTTCCAAATGGCGTAGTGCTTCCTGGGGTTTTTTTTTTGTTTTTTTTTGTTTTTAGGGCAATTTTCCTAGAATGTCCACTCACGTGTGCTGGTGCGCTAAGCATGAATGAACATGGTTCCTGGTATCGGATCTGTCGATTTTTGGTTACCTTGTTGTGGATCAATTTGATTGTTTGAATTCAATTTTAATGGTCCTCGGAGACCGCTAAAGGACGAAGTGAACGAAGCTGTCAAAACGGGGTGGAAAACAGGGAAATAAAAATATTATTAAATAAGATAATGTTAAAATGTTTCGTGCCGAGCATTAAGCAAGTAACGCTTACTATCGATAAGCTTTATATCTTAAACTGCACCAGAGCATTCGGATAGTGGTCGCGTGTATGTATCGGCCACGTTTCACCACGCAGGAGAGCAATTCTAATTTCAGTTTACAATTTTACTATCCCACGTGCAATTGCGCGATCGAGATCGCTTATGATCACATCCGAATCGTTAGAGAAAATGACCCATTTGTGTGTGTGTGTATGTGTGTGTGGAACGGGAGAAAAAGAACAGAAAAGAAAAGAAAAAGACAATTCCTCCGATAGCAAGGTCGGAAATCCGCTGCCGTAGACCGTAAACCGGATGAAACCTGTGCACAGCACCGGGGTCGTACCGCACCGGATGGAGTTAAGCATGATTAGAGACACGGCACATCGGCACGAAACGTTGCGCTTGACCGTTTTGTAATATCGTATGGTGGTCAACCTATTACGAGATAATTAGCTTTTACGCTCCAATGTTCCAATCACAAGTGAGTAAACGATCGCGCAGTTGTCCGGGTGGAAATAACGCCACCAATATCGTTGCATCGATAGAGCGTTTGGCCTTATTTTCCCAGCCGCCCGGACCCCCATACGTACTGTCGCAGGTGTGTTTATGTAGCGACCGGCCAACCGGCCAACCGGCCGACGCTCTGTCTCTGGGGATTTTGTTTCGATAATTCACGAAATTATTTGTAATTATGGTCATTATAAGCATAATATCCGTTTTTCTGCTTTCAAATTGTAATCCCTACTGGTCGCGGGATTCCACACACACACACATACACACACACACCGCCCCAAAAACCCGCCGGCTCACGGCGTCACGTAAACCTCGCGGTTATGCAGAAGCATAACGCTAGCGGGCCCTTCTGAGGCATTCGCTTCGTCACGTCCCATCACGCCGGTCGCCATTCGGTGGACCATGGTGGTGTAAGTTCTGTGGTCCTGTGGAAAACTGTCCGTTCCCTAAACGACGCCCGATTGAGGTTGTTGCGCGGTGGTGCGCGTGCGGGTGTGATCGAGCGCGTTTAGGAGTGATCATAAAAATTATACGGTATGAGAAGAGAAGGAAGAAAAAAACATCATCACCACCGTTGCATTTGATGGTGAAATGGGGCCCGTCGCGATATTGTTGCCAGAATGCGCAAGCAGAAGCCCGCCCGATCGGACACATGTCGGGCGGTTTTGGTTGCTGCTGGGAACGCGCACGGTACAAGAGCTTATTACGCCCGTAGCGTGGCGATGGTGAGACAGAGCGCTGTAATTATGATGTGACGTTGATTTGGAACGGCAAAACTTCTCTACTCCGCGGATCAGATAACTGGCAACAGGCGTGCACAAGATGAAAGCCGTGGATGGGAATTGCTTTTCTTTTTTGGGTTTTGGGCCTCGAACCATTTCTGCAAGATTTTTAAGTTGAATTAGAATGTGTTAAGTTGATGGCAAAAATGATGGTAATATCATTTCATATTTTGTTGTTAATATTCTGTCTATTTTGTTCAGAACGGCCTTATTAGAATAACAAACAAATATGATTGTTAATAAAATTATTATCAAATGATGTCGACGAAACTGCAGGGTGAAGCCATTTCTGGATTCGTTTCAAGATGAACTGGAGTGTACTAAGATAACCCTGAAATTTTTCACACTCTCTGAAACTTTTCGCAATCATAATTTTCACAGATTGCTTGATTGATACAATGAAAGGTTTCCAAATGATTGAATTAATATCAAAAGAGATCGAGAAAGGTGAAAATCAGCCCCATTTCACATCTTAACTATTTTAACTATTGAAAATTACCTTAGAATATCTTCAACTTAAAACATCGGAGTTTATAATGTTGAAAAATAATTTAAAATTGTAATAGTTTGGGTACAGGTGTGTATTGCTATATTCAAACCACCGATGACAAGCCATATGTACGGCAAGAGTGATGGTTTCCCAACCGACATCGACCCAAACGTGCTTTCAGCAGCCGTTTAAAGGTTTCAAACAAAACATAAACCAAAATAAAAAAAGGCAAGGAAGAAGTAACAAACCCCCAGAACGAATCGAAACGAACCGAAACCATATCGGAAGTATTAAAACTATCCCAATTTTACGATTTTGCTTTCGTTTGGTGCGACCACCACACCGCAACTAAACCGCACCGTTTACACCTAGCTCGACTGTTCAGAACACACTATCCGCGTAGCTTTGGCCACCCTTCTTCTTGTTTTTATTTCTTCTTCTCTGTTGTTGGCCCTGTTCTGTTAATGCAGCATCCGCGAAGGTATAATTTGGCGTCACGGTCGTGTCGGTTTTCCAGCCGACGAAATTTGGATCTTCGCGTGAAGAGTGCGCGTAACCTGCTCCATTCATACGGATGATCGGATGCTGCAGCACCGAAGCTTTTACGACTGGTGTGCGTGGTTGTTTCCCAGTCGCTTTTTTTTTACTTTTATTTCGTTGTTTACCGTGGCCGGATGTTGGAACGGTTTTTTAACGGCTATTGAAAATAAGGCACGGCCAACGGATTGGGTTGACTGGGAAGGAATAACGAGACGCTTGCCTTTCGCTTACCGTGCGCTGGTCACGGCCCTAATCGACAACTTACCGGCAATCAGAGTTCAATCGCAAAGGCCAACCAAAATTATGTTCTCAGCATTTCGGGCGGGGCTTTTTTTTTGCTTCGATGAAGGAAGCAAGTATTACACGGTTCTTATCAAAATAAGATGGGAAAAGTGGGATGCATACGGGTACAAGGCGGGAAAAGCACACGCAATGCGGGTTTGGATGGGTAGAAAATTGAATGAAAATGCAATAAATGAACGATGTAACGAAGTTCTGGGCTAGTAATATGTTCATTCCGGTTATAATTTAATTTATTTGTTTTAGTTTTATTGCCTCGATCGTTTTATGATGATTTAAACCAAAAGATGAAGAAATGCTTGGACAAGATGGACATTTCAATGCGAAAGTCTCAGTCGATCGTATCGAAGGTGCTGATATGATAAGGCAAAGCTCGAATCGAAGAACCTCAATTTCCCAACGGCCTTCAGATGTACCTGAACGAGCTTCGTTTTAGAACAACTTCAAACGGAGAATCTACTCCCATAAATGAAGAGCTAAAATGATCACCTAAACCATGAAATACCTGAAATTATGCTTTTTTATCACCATGATCCGCATTTACACGTCTTTTATCCCAGAAGGTCCATTTGCAATTCTCTGAGATGGTTACAGTAGTGCAGCTGCCGTACAGACGACACTGTCACAGTAGAGAATTGCAGAATATTAGTGATTTTAAGAAAAAGAATGGCTGATATCTTTGTTAAATATGATACCGATTAAGGGATCAAGGTCAGCTAGACCTCGAGTGAATCAATCCCCTCAATTGATGAAGAAGAACTCGAGATTTTACGAAAAGATTTGCTGATGAGACGAATGTCTTTAGACCTTATGTGGGTATGTTTTTAGGACACTCGACTGATACTCTTTCGTGGTACGTGCAATCCCAGTTTAAAATTATGGCACGCGCGAGGACTTCTCATACTCTAGTCGATCTTATTCGAGTTGTTTAGATTCTGCAGGATGACTAACATAAGACGCTACACACTCAACCAAGATGTTTATCATCTTTACCAAATGAGATCCTTAGTCAAATTTAGCTCGTACATTTGATACTATCGATTCGACTAAATATGGTCTATCTGTCGACTATTCTACTGATGAACAATATTTATATGAAGTATCGATGATAAGGAGTATAGGACAAGTTAGCAGGCAAGTTTACACGTAATAATTATCAGTTTCAGCACATTCGACCTCTGACTCGAAGAACCTAAAAACATCATCTTTTCCAAAGAATTCACATTTTAGTGACAAACCTTTTGCATTTTATAGTACAAAAACCAGTAGCAATGATGTTAATACGCAAGATAGTTTATGAAGCTTTGACTAGTTCATACAAAAATACCAAATACCACGTGTGAGTCATATTGTAATGCCGTGCAACTACCCTTACCGTTTCAATCAATCTTTCTCTTTTTTCCCCCATTTTCCTTCCCCATTACACTCGAATTACCTTGGTGATCTTTTGAACTCTCAACTGCTTCTGCCTCAATGTATCAGTACGTCAATCCGGTGCAGCACGCTCAGCAGTGGCAAGATAAGGACCGGCAGTCATTGCACCTTTGCTGTAATTTTGCGATTGTCTCGCCCTTCCGTACGCTCCCATGGAAAGAATTGGCACAAAATCAATCTCATTACATTGTTCCAGCGTGGTTGCGCGCGTTGATGGTGATTTGTGAAAAACAAAGCAAAAATGTCCAATCGGTTACGCCGTAGTAGCTGCAGAAGCTGCAACGTGTCGTGCAACGGGTTGCATGATGATGGATGTAAGGCCAGCCCAAGACTAATGAGAAAACTGACGATCCCGGCCCCGGGGAGGGGTCCACCCAGGAGGAGGAGGAGGAGAAAGAAAAGAAAGAAGAAACCCCTCCATCGAGCAGCATCGATCGAGCGGGCACCGGAGAAAAGTCGCCACCATCCAGAGTCACAAGCAGACAAGAAGCGGCAAAAAGTGACAGCGGCTGCAACAACCGTACCAACAGTACGTCCGATATTGGCTGTGGCAAAAGAAAACTGTGGAATTGCCATGATTATGCCGGTAGCTTACGATTCCAAATCGGCAAAAAGAAGCAACCGTGTCCGACTTTTCCTGGGCCTGGTTCGCTCTGTGGCTGCAGTAGGTAATGGGCTGTGTGCAAACCCAGCGCAAAAGAATGAGAGAGAGAGAGAGAGAGAGAGAGAGAAAAAAGGAGTAAAGAAAAGTGCCCTGCAAGAATACAAAACCTCGCAGTGCTCGTGCAAAAGGAAATAAGTCATCGAGGCAAAGTCGTACCGAGTAGTGTGCGATGCCATACCACGCCTTCCCATGCCACCGAATGTTTTGGTGGCAAGATAAATGCACTTCGCTCTGGCAAACGCGCCCACCAAATAAGACGCCGATCATCTTGGTGCAGTTTGTGCACCCAGTTCCCCGCGGGGGGAGGGGAAGGGGGGGGTAGGGGGTCAGCGGGTACTTGGATGGGAAAATCATATCAAAGTGAACCACTCGATGCCATTTCTTCCTTCCCATTTCGGCCCTTGTGTTGTGACGGAGTCGACCGGTGTGCTGGTTGCCCCAGGATTATTATCTGGAAGTTGGCGCTGGCAAATGGCGATGCGCAATGGCGGCATTTGTGGAGACTCAATTCAACTGCCTGTTACGGGCGGTGGGCAGAAGGGGGGGAGGGGGGGAGGGTTTTTTGTTTTTTGAGAAGTTTCGCTGCAAGATTGCAAGGCCGCCTCGTTGTGCAGGCCGAGTGCTGTGCTGTATCGGGAGTGGGATGGATTTTTTCCATTCTTTTTTCTATTGCTCAAAACAAAGAAAGGGATGGGGACAAGATGATGGTGGCGCACGGGTAAAGACAAAAGGGAAAAGTTTTATTTTGTTTTCAAACGCTTCAAGTTTGTTTCGATTATTCGGGTAGATCGATAAAAGACGATAAATCTTTGGCGTCCGAGGTATAAATGGTACAAAGTGTTGAAAGCAGGCTCACAGGATGAACAAAAGTCCTCTTGGGTGAACTCTTGCATCTTACTATTTTTTCTTTATTTTTGTGTTCTTTAATGTGGAATTTGTGTTTAATTCATTTCTCTTTAAATGTATTACAAAAAGCTTACTGGAACAGAGACAGTTTTGCTAGAGTGTGTAAACATATCCTACTAAATTAAATATAATTCATTGAGTCACTCGTAACTCATAAGAATATGAGAAAATATTGAAGAGATAACTAAAAACGATACACATTGGATAATACTTAGTTGCGAAGCAATATTTATATTGTTATTTTAAATATTTTATCCGAGCATGTTCGGTATAAGGCAAAATACAAGGAGGAAATTCCTTCTGAACCTTATGAACTTCGGCCGTTACAAGGCTGACAATACAGCGAAAAGCCGTTATATAAATAAATTAACAATATTATTATTTGTTTTATTCACTTAAAATTGGTTCCTTACCCTAAGAAAGTTTAAAAATCTTTATCATCCTGTATTAAGGATTCATGAGTATGTTTAACGTTTTATTTATTTTTTTTTTTATTTATGTTAGAACGGAACATGCCGTATTAAACTAATTTTACCACGTAGCAGGCTACTCAGACCATGCTACGGGGGGACGGTCCGAATGGGATTTGAACCCGGTCCGGTCGTGTTAGGGACCTAGCGCCGTTGTCAAATACACCACCGGGCCGCCCCATTTTAATTTTGTTTTATCTAAAAATATGTAAAATTTGGCAAAAAACGCATTTATTATTTAAATTTCTAACAACTTGTAACACCATAATTTACATATCTCTTTTGCTAGGAGCAATTTATAGTTATGTTACGCACTGTATTATAAAGGCATTATATTTTAAACATTGAAACTAAAGGTGGTTTGTAAGCATGAAAGAAAAATAAAACAAATAGATAAATGTTTATCAATTATCATTAATTAAGATGCACTTACACTAGAACTACCGGATGAGCCATTTTGATATGATACGATTTCTTCACACTAATTTTAGTGATATTAGTAACAGGTAGTACCCTGTATTTAGTACCTAAATTAAATTGTGTATTTTTTAGTATTGTACGTTTAGTACATGTTCTTTAGTACATACTGAAAACGTGTTTAATACTCTCAAGAGTTTTTCAAAATTGTTGGCCGTTCTAGTGTTAAACAAACGTGTGTTGATTATTGCGAGTAGAAATGGTTAACCACATAAAGCGGTAACATAATTTTGTAACGAAATCGTTTGCACTAACATGTTTATTGCATTTCGCTTCATGTCGATTAATTATAGCGCTTCTATACAGTCTATTGGTTCCAATTAAAGCGTCCCGAAAATGATATCGCAGCCGAGTAACGTGCTGTACACGTGCTGTACTACAACAATAGCAGCACCAAAGTGGCATTGTATCGCCTTTTGTGTGCGCTTTGTGACCGTTTGCAAACTTTCAATCGATCGACCCGAGATGCAATCCAAATGCCGGGGACTTTGTTATGTTAAACCAATGCGCCGGTTTCGAATGTCCAGATCGGGGGTTGATTAGCAGATCGATCCCCCCCCCCTTTCCCTTTTTCCACTCCCCCCCCCCTCCCACCCACAAAGGGGAGTATAATTGGAATCTGCCGTTGTTGTTTGCCGGTTATTGATTCTCTGTCGCTCTCCTTCTCGGATCATCTCGTAGACAATCCTCGTATCTAAATAATCCAGTTCCAGCGCTTTTGTCCTGACCGGGGCCCCGATCAAAGCTCGCAATCGGCCAGGCAACATAAATGGGTAGCCACCCTCCCCTCGCTCACCTCTTCCTTCACTATGCATGCGGGGGGAAAAACCTCGATACAGCACGACGGCAGCGTGTAGTAAGACCACTTAAAGCCATTCTGTGCGGCACTTTAGGGTGCGCCTCGCACACGGTCGGTACTTTAAATTATCCTTCCAAACGACCCAAGCCTCCGCCCGGGGACGGGTATGAACGGTGTTAAAGGTGGGTTTGGTAACTGTAAATTACGGGGCACAACCGTGCACGGGCACGGAATCGTATTAGAACCGAAGAAATCCTCCTTACTCCTTAGGTTGAGATTGGCAAAAAGAAGGGCCGCAGAAATAATCTCGCACAACAGTGGCACCGTCGATGGTCGATGGGCTCATTTTCTTCGATTCGGCTTTTGCGCCCGGGCACGTAAATCCTTCCCCAACAAGCACACCAGGGTGGGTGGGTGGGTGGGTGGCAAAGACAAGGAATTGCGAGAAGCGTATAAACATAAACCAAGAAAAGACAAAAAGATGGAGACCGTTCGAATGCGACCAAGAGAAGGGATGGTAGCGGATCGGAGAAGAAGCTTGGGGGAGGAGATCTTGGATGAAAAGAGAATAAACAAAACAAAAAAAAGCAACAAAAAAACACACGCAAGGAACCACCAAGCACAAGAACAACATTGCCACGAATGCGAAAGCAACGACAGAAAAGAGCAGGAAGGTAGAAAAGAAAGGTTAGACATAATTTATGTAAAACAGCATAAAAATGGCAGAAAAGAAATGGAAGTGAAACGGACGAGAGAGGAGGGGGGGGGATAAAACAAAACAAAAAAAAAAGAGCAACTCCCAACCACCAAGGGCACACACAAACACACACACACATAACGCTGCACCATCGAATGAACGTGTTTTTTCTCCCTTTTTTGGCATTTCTTGAAGACATCGTGGCTTTGATCTTGCCTGAAGGAAGGGGAGGGAGGAGGGAAGATGGAATCGGCCCCGGGCCGAAGGGAAGCCGACCGAAAATTGAGCCGAAGCACACCGTGCATCTAGTGCCAGCAACGTACAGTCGTAACTCCAATTGCCCAATCCTTGGTTTTGGAGCCATTTGCCGTGACCCCAGTCGCAAGAAGACGCCAAAAAGGATAGAACGGAGACTCCGTGGAGTAACTTCCGTTCCGAAGTTTGGGACGGATTAAGATGGTGAGCCTGACACGTAACGGGGCGCTTGTGGAAGGGTGGGTGGGTGGTTGGTAGTTTGGGAGCGGGATATAAATTCGTGCATAAAAGTGTACCCGTAACACAGGCAATATCGGGAGTCGCCATCGGAATCGGAACTGGGAAAGTCACTCCCCGGTATCGTGAGTGCTATAAAACATTGCTGTGTATGTGTGTTTGTGTGTGTGGGTGTGTGTGTGGGACTGCCACCGTTGTGTACGTGCCCTTGTTCGGTCGGTTACCTAACTCAACAATCCTGCCATTTCGCCCCCCCCCCTCTCCACCCCCTCCCCACCCTACTCCCTCCCACCCGGGGGAGTGGGATGATGAAACTCGGCAAGGCAAAAACAAAACATAATGCCACTGGTTTATGTACCCACGAGCATGATGTTGTCAGCACTGCACACAGCCAGAATCCCAGCGAATATATTTCCCGCCGTATTCGGTGGGCCGTATCCCTTTCAAGCGGGATGGAGCATTCGTTTGTCATCGTTTTTTTTTCTTTCTTTCTTTCTCGCCTTTCTGTACCTCTTAGCGTTTTGCGTCTGCGAGCGATTGCGCGCACAGACACAGCAGTACAGCAGTAACGCGCGAATCGGCCATGAGCCGCGCGGCTTATGGTTCGATGTGGGGAAAATGAAAAACCATCACTGTGAAGAGGAGTGGTAGGAGAGGGGAGAGGTGGGGAGAGCGGAAAGGGGGGAGGGGGGTGGTTGCGCCCAAACCTCTGGCGGGAGGCGAAGGTGGTTTGTCGATGGGTTTTAAAGCAGAAACCCTGTACTGTATGTGAATGTATGTGTGTGTGTGTGTGTATGTGTGTTTTTTTTTTCTTCACAGTCCGACCGATTTTCCCGCACGATTAGAGTGTGATGGAATGCTTTGAAAAAAAAAAAAAAAAACTGGCGGGTGAGGTGGTTGCTAGGGAAATGTTTCATCCCTGGCCGTCCATTTTGATAGAGTAACGTATTAATTTTACTGTAGTTGGCTATGACTGATGGACCGGGGTTGAAGGTACCGCTGCACGGTACCGCGGGGAAGAATAATTGTTACAAATTCGAAAAAAGAAAACGATATTTTAACGTACCTTTTTACGGGACACAAATTATCGGGCTTTTTGGAGTGGCGTTTGCACAGCCTTTAATGTGTGTTTGTTTTGTTGCAAAGTTTTGTGCTTAAATGTATCATTTTATCGTTGTTTTTTTTTTTGTTGGACTTGTGTAAAATTGTTAGTAGATTTTAATATGAACTTTTATTAGGTTCATCTCCTTAGAAATTAGCTGAAATAAAAAAAGAAATATTAGAAATTTTAGAAAAAGAAATTAAAGAAAATAGAATAAAAGAATACATTAAAAACTTCATCACAGAAATGTCTTTGTTCTTTCCATTCCTAAAACAAAGGTAAAAACGGACTTTAAAAAGAACTTTAAAAAAGTGCAACAAAACGTTAAGCAAAAGCTTAACATACTAAGGGAAACTTTAAAACTTCCCTTAAATGATGCATAGAAAGGACACATTAAAATCTGCATCTGTAGCAATCCCGTCCGTCCACTAAGGATGTGAGCGAGAAAAAAAAGTATACAACAACAACAAAAAAAAAAACGACAACGAAGCAAATACTATCTTCACAACTTTGTACCTTTTCGTTTTAGGGAAAGAAAAAAAAAACCTTTTGTTGAAGTTGTGCAGTGTGTTTTTTAAGCCCTGTGTTCACACTTTTGCCCGTTTCGGTGGTCGGTGGAAATCGCGGCCGAAACCGTGCAGCGGCAAGCGGGTGGTGTGGAGGATAGAGGGGGAGGAGAAAAAAAAACCTTCATCCCTCTGGGAGGATTGGGCATCATCGCCCGCACCTTCACCACCACCACCACCACCACATCATTGCAATGTCTCCCGTACCCGTTGGTTGGTAGTTCGGTTGCACACCGCCAGGTGGCCACGGAGATGAAATTTCGTTGTTCCATCCGCACCAAGTAGTACCCGTTGGTACACTCACTCCAAAATCCGCCCGGGAACCATCATCCTTCCTGCCGGTCGCCGTCGCCTCCGGGACGCTATCTTCCACATCCCTTTGCCTCGCCCTTCCCCCAGTAGCCGTGCCGCCGACACCAATCATATTGCGACCACGTCCCCTGCAGCCGTGCTCGTGCGCGACTCTCTCTCCCTCTCTCTCTCTCGCTCTCGCTTCTTCTCTCTTTCTTCCTATATCATCATGTCTCTAGCACAGCAACAGAAATAGCATTTATGCTGGGGCTTTCGTTTTGCTGCCACCCACCCCACCCAAGACCGCTCACCGGTCGAGCTCATTCATCCATTGCCGATTTGCCACCATATCCCGCCGTTTCGCTGCTTCCATAATCCCTTCCCGCCTTCGCCACTGTTGAAGTCTCCTGGTTCGGCTGGTGCTTCGCTTCTTTCCCTCTCCCCCACACACACACACACACAGCCGCACGGCATTCACAATGGTACATATTTTCCACGTTTTCCCCACGGGGGAAACATTCGATCCTTTGCACCATCAACCAAGGACCACGGCGGCAACGACAACGGCAACGACTACTACGACGACGCCGATGACGATGGTGGCAATGTTTTGGAGGTAGTTTTCATCTCTCGGGCTTGGTACTACAGCCCAGCCCACGCCCGGTATCGTTAGGGCTCGCTTCGGAATCCCGGAGAAAGAATGGCGAGAGCGGGATGGAGAGGGGGGAGGGGAGGGGGGAGAGAGTGCCAGGGAGGAGCAGAAAAATCTATGCATATAGATTGGTTATTACCACTACCGGAGACCCAACCACCACCAACACCCCCACCGCCCAAAACCTTGGCCCGTTGGTTCCATTCCGCCCCCACACACCGGACCCGTTCGACTTTTCCGTTCACACGCACGCCCACGCACAACCGGAATACAACACCAGCGACCAACCGAGTGTGTGTCTCTTTTTTCGGGCGTACGCACACACGTATACACGTTCATGTTTGCCTATATTTTCCACCTTTACTCCTTCAGCGCCTGCTGTGAACGATGAATACACGCTGGTTGGAGCTCGACGGTTTGCTCTCGCATGCTTCTGTGTGTGTTGTTTTTGTTTTTTTTTATTTCTTGCTGTCACCCGCTACGCTGATGAGCGTAGTACACTTTGCATGTGAGAGCGAGCGAGAGAGAAACAAAGATGGCGAGTCCTTGTTTTTATTTTCTTTTTTTTGGAGCGTGTTGCTGAGATGGTAATGATGGCGTTTTGTTCCCTGGAAGAAGGAAGTGAGGGGGTCCGGGGTGGGGGGGAATGAATGGGAAAAGGTCGCCTGCCTGTGTGTTTGTGTGTGTGGATGCCCATTGTGAAAGCAGAAAAAGAAAGCCAAAAATGGCCGAGGAAAATAAAAAGAAAACGAAGCTAAACGGAGAGTGTTGAGTTTTCCAACAAGGATAATTCCCTGGCATTTATATATATATACACACAGCCACGCAGACACACACAGACACACACAACTGCACATGGCGGTGCGAAATGTGTTTGTTGCGCTGTGTACTACCCATCAGCACAAATGGGAAGAAAAATTGGATCGACAACATAATCGTGGTAGGTGTATATTGTATGAGGGTGGGAGGGGAGAAAGTGGGATCGAACAATGGGGCGGGGGGAGTGAGGAGCTTGTGGTGGTGCGGTTGGTGACGATCGGGCGACCAGTACAGCTCACCCGATTCCGATGGCTTTTGCATAGCCACAAACCCACCAGCACGGACCAAAAAGGGGTGGAAAAACTTGGAGACAATTCACCCTAAAACCCCCCCCCCCCACCTTCCCCATCCATTCGCTCGGTGGGTAGCATTTTTCACCCTCCTCCTATCCCCTTGACCAAGATGAGGCTGAAGGAGCAGAGATGGGGCGGTGATGGTAGGATTTTGATGTTGGTGGTTTCGTTTCGTTGGTTTGTGGTGTTTATCTTCTGGCCAGCCTAGTGGTGCTACTACAGTGTATGGTGCAAGTTAAGGAACCTATTTGTCACGATACGAGAAGAAGGCTAAAGAATTTATAAAGATAAGTATATTTTTAAGGAGTTTGGATCCATGGTGCAGCATTTCACATCATTTTATAATATGTTAGTGGTATGAAAGAAGACAAACTTAGTAAAAATTTCACTTAAGTACTCTTATTTCTTAAAAAGTAAAATATTTCTAAAATAATAAAACTTGTTTTAGCTTATTTCCTAATAACAAGGTGAAAAGAAAAACATTGTTTTACTCATCAGGCAGTTTAAGGAGCGTTATATTCGCTCTTAACAACAATCAGACTTCCCTTCCTAAGTGAGGGGTACAAACATATTTTACAGATCGTTCGGTGTCATTTTAATGACGTGTCCAGCTTAGTGAGTTTGTAACGTCATTGATCTAATATTCTTCTATCAAAAAATCTTCTTGAGAATTGTCAATAGGATCTCTACAGAGAGGGTTCTTATCTTCGGTTCCAAATAGGATTCTTAGGCGCAGTAATCAAAAATCCCAACTTCAGACTGGCCTGAACTGGACCCAGAGTTTTGGACAAAGTTTGTCTCTACGCACATAACACAGACTAAGCTATATTTTAGGTTAGTAGTACCGAAGGAGTAGCTTACTAGCATTACTTTACTTGTTATTTGACCGATAAGTGACCTTCGTCTTTAATAGGAATACTTTACGCACTCAACCCTCATATTAAATGCAGCAAGGACATAGTCTTGATTGTTCTTCCTATATAAACCCCAAGTCACTCGACTAAATGCTTCTCTAACTCTGACTGTCCGGTGTCATTATAGTGACACACAAACACATATTACTATCAACTAAACGTATCTTTCTAGTGCTTTTCCAACGAAATATTTTAAGATACTTTGATTGCCATTATGCAACTTAAATCATTAATTTCTATATTGTTTACATTTATTTTTCTGGAAACTTCTTAACTTCATAATAAATTTTTTTGGATTATTATCATCTATCTATCTATTTTACTTAAAAGATAGTAGATTTAAAAAAATTCTTCTTTCACATATCGTCCAGCAAACATTCGCCCGTTACTGTACCATAGGTTCTATTATCTTGCGACCTGCAAACCATAGAATAACGAATGAGGTCATCTCTTGCTTATGGTGATGATACCGGCCATGATTTTACCATCGATATCGAGCGTCCCCGGGACCGTGGAACGGAACAAAACCAAAAGGCAAATGTAGCAAAAAGAAAAGTAAAATAAAAACACCGAACCACTCGCTAAATGTAACGAAACATTTTCGTCCTTCTCGTGTTTCACATCCTTGTATACTACTTTACAGGTGAGTTTTGTCCTTTTTTTTTGCTTTCTTCTTTCTCAATTTCGCTGCGATCCTGCCGAAGCTTACACCGACCTGTATGTACATTATTGTACGGGTGTATTATACATTGCCTAATGTCCTACGGCTCCAAACGGTGCGCCAAAGGACACCGAGGATTTTCCTAACAAATCTCTCACCCTCCCACAGGGAAAGGTGGAGTTGAATAATAACGAGGAACTGATTTATTTCACTCGTCTCGATGTTTATCAACAGTATTTTTGCACAGCGACTTCGACAAACAATTCCCTGTTCGACCTGTTAGTTGTTAATGTAACAGGGCACAGGATTAAAACCCGATTTTTCTCCATTTCGCACCGCAAAACGCAAAACTTTGGTAGGCATTTTTAAAGTTCCGAAGCAAAGGAAACAAATCCACCAAACGCCATTTCTCCCAATTCCTATGTGCGCACTTTAACTGGTGCGCAATGATGAAGTTGCCGCATATAAATTATGGAAACATTTCCTATCAATGCTATCTCCACAGCGCAAGCGGGTTGAACAAGCGTGAGCCGCCGGATAGTGGCCAGGCTGAGGCCTTTGATCTTGTCGACGCTATGAATATATGAAAAGCTATGAATATTTAATCGATCGTAAAGATCGTCTTTGAAAAGACTATCACTCTAGGGATGGTGGAAAGAATGTTGAGCTTTTTTATTTCTATTTGCTGCTTCTTTAGCAAACTACCAACAAGCGTACCTGGGCAAGCATGTGCTCCGTAACTAACTCACGCCACAGTTAATGGATATGAAATATAAAAATGTTTTAATCATTTCGAGCCGAAAATGCTTCTTGTTCGGTGAAAAAAAAGAGAGCTTCTCGTACGTACGAACCAGTTTATTGATTAATTATTTTCTTAATTCGTGTTTCACACGCTGACTTGTGGCAGTAAACACGCAATAGCCAGTGTACTGTAATAAAAAGCGACAGCTGAATGAAAGCCTTTTTTTTAAAGACAATAAATGATGAGAAATGTAATAAGNACTAACTCACGCCACAGTTAATGGATATGAAATATAAAAATGTTTTAATCATTTCGAGCCGAAAATGCTTCTTGTTCGGTGAAAAAAAAGAGAGCTTCTCGTACGTACGAACCAGTTTATTGATTAATTATTTTCTTAATTCGTGTTTCACACGCTGACTTGTGGCAGTAAACACGCAATAGCCAGTGTACTGTAATAAAAAGCGACAGCTGAATGAAAGCCTTTTTTTTCAAGACAATAAATGATGGGAAATGTAATAAGTAAGCATCTCAAACAAAAACAACAAAAAACGAACCATGAAGGACATGTTTATACAACATTTTTTAATGAGTAGAGTCCTTAGTGTGCAGTGAGTATTCATACAGGAGGTCCTAAAGAACCAATTTTAACTCATTCTTAACAAATGTTAAACCATGTATTAAGAATAAAAATATGTTTCATCTTTTCTGTCCCTTTTAACTCTGTATGAAAAATCAGGACAAGTAGAGCAAAGGTTGAAAGACATCAAAAGGTTTGAAGAATGCCAAATTGAACCCAATTTTCTCTTGATTGACAGACGCTGCACATTAATTGAACGGCGAATAATTTATACCTTTTCACACGCGACAAGCTCCACCAAACAGACCGATGTGTGTGTGATCTCAAGTGGGGACTATCTTCTTCATTTTACCCGCAAAATTCGAAACCACTCTTGGCAGAGTGGAGTACACCGTACCGCCTAGGATCTCCGCCACATCAAACCCGCCTGGTGTTGGTGTATATTTTTGGAAAATGGCAACCAAACCACGGCAAAGCAAAAACCTAAAAAAAAAGGTTCCATTTCATCCGTACTCACCGATGGGAATGGTAGGCGGTCGTCTTCTGATGAACTCTCGAGTGTGTTCGCGGTTGATTTTCGCTCGAATCTGTCAACATCACAGATCACGCGTACCGAGTCCCGTCACCGTTCGGTGTACTGCTACCTCGATGGTAGAAAACATCCCCGGGATTAGGCAGCACGGGACAACTCAATCAACTTTTATCGATTCGCTCGGTCGTAAGCGAAACGTGCGCTTTGGCACGTGGAACGGTTGGCACTAACGAAAAAAAAGGTGAGAAAAAAGACCTTCCCAGGTTCAGCACCGTCGTTGACTTTGCTGTTTCACTACAAGCCCGAACCAATACCGTCCAGGATTTGTGCTCTGCTTTGCGGGGCGGTGTCGATTCCGTCCTCGGATGACATTTCGCACCGTCGCATTGTGTGTTTAACGAGCGAAAAATAAATCCCTGTGCCCCTGTGTGTCTGTGGCCTTCCCGAATTTCCCGCTCGTCGAAAACGGCGGAGCAAAAGATGTCCGGAGAGTAGCGACATAACGAGAAAATGGACAAGAGATTTGAAGTATTTGCTTCACAGACACAAAATAAATGAGATTGGTTTTTGGACGGATTCAGCGTATCCGTACAGATATTGGGATGTTAAATTCATATCTTTAAACCTAGTAAACGACGTATAGTAAATTTAAAAAAAAATGTATATAAATTATATTTAAATGGAATATTAGAGCGATCATTATTTAAACAAAAACTGTTCTAAAACTTTCAGAACTGATAACAAATTTTTAATAAATATATTCTTTCAACAACCTATAAAAGCACCTCCTCACTCGAATCTTCATTACTACCTAATTTACTATTATTCCTGCAGTGTAATCGGATAAAGGCAATGCACAGGCGAATGGTTGTTTCCGTAGCTCCCACTCTCTCTCTCTTTAACGTTTATTTTCTTTACATTTTCCAAATGCCGATTGTACCAAACTAACATTAGACACACATTCTTTCCATAGAAGCTCTTTAAGTATCTCTTTCGCTTTCTCTCACTTTCAGTATTACCGTACAATAGCAACATTTAACCACTTTCCAAATTTTCCTGTGATTCATAATAGGCAACATAGTCAAGCATGGGAATATAGTCGCCTAATTTTATAGTGCTAAGAATCTGCTGTGGAGGTTATGGTTTGCAATCTCTCCTTTATTCGAAGTTCTGAGAAGTTGATTTATTAGCTTTGATTTAGCAGTACAATCGGTTAACACTGTCTCTTCTTAGGACAGCGGTTACGTCCAATGCAAATGGTGTTGCTTAAGCTTAACATATTTTGCTCCACAATAGACTTAAACTAAACAGGCCCAAAGGGTACAATCTTAATACAAGTGTTTTACACATTCTGAAGGCAAATGGTCCAAATTGGTCTGCGGCGAAACTGTTACACTGATCGTTCTGGACTTATTTCCCTTTCCCAAAAATTTCACATTCACAAAGTTTCCTGCACTCGACAGCACGATGAGTTTGTTGTATTTAAAAATGATGTTCAATTACTTGGAGCTATCATGGAACTAAACGCAACTTGTTCATAATGGTGCTTTCTCCAACATGGAGAAGAAGACGAACATTTACTTTGCGGTTGCAGCGACAGTACCAAAAACTCAATTCAACGGCCCAACCCAACAACTAAAGGAACTTAAAAACAACTCCTTAAGGGTTTCGCTCTTGATCGAGTGTTCCATGTATGCGTTGCAATTTTTTAAATGCTTACAAATAAATCATAAATGGAAATATGAACGCTTTTGCGATTAAGGACAATTAAATCATCCGTCTCAGGAGTGCTAAACGCGTACTGTACGCCAACAGTCAAATCTTTCTTTTGTACTCCACACGTTTTTGTGACTGCCTCATTCTTACCTTATAACTTTACGCTCTACAAATCATGCCTTCAGCGGTTGCATCAATCTGAACACCTTTAGATCAATGCGCTGTGACTTTGTTTAAGTGCCATCGTGTGTGAATTTGGATATTCTGCGCCAGCCAACCGAATGTCGCTAGTTCTCCGGACATTCTATCAAACCGACTAGGACGATGATAGGAAGGGCGAACCCGTGACCCCTCACGGATTTTCCTGAGCGTTGGGTTGATCTCAGAACAGACGTTTCTCGTAAGAGAACAGGCCGTGCACGTTGCCTTCCAGCTGAGCCGAGTGGGTACGCTTCATGAAGCGCAGCTCACCGTTGTAGATCATTTTTCTGTAACAAACACCCGGGAAATTATTGATGTGTTCCGATCCGATCGCGCACGATCGCGTTGCGCCACTCACCTTAAGTTTGTGATGGAACGTGTACCAATGTCTTGGCAGCTGTGCTGCAGGCCGCACAACAGATACGGCACAAAGCGCAGTATCGAACCCTTGTCGACAATGCTGCCACTGACACCCTGCGCTACACGCATCTTCTCTATTTCCGTGTGATAGTAACGGGAACTGGCCGCACCCTTACCATCCTTGCGCTCCATCGCTTCCAGACTGCCCATTCCACGGTACTTCTTCAGGCGGACGCCATCGCTGAAGTAGTATTCGCCGGGCGCTTCCGAAGTACCGGCCAGCAGCGATCCCATCATTACAGCCGATGCACCCAGTGAGAGAGCTTTCACGATGTGACCGATCGACTGAATGCCACCGTCCGCTATCACCGGTACGCCGTACTGACGGGCAAGATTGCACACCTGATAGACGGCCGTTGCCTGCGGGCAACCGCACGCCATCACTTCCTGCGTGATGCAGATCGAGCCCGAACCCATGCCGACGCGCAACGCATCGCACCCGGCCATAATGAGATTGTAGGCCTGCTGCCTTGTCACCACGTTGCCAGCAATCACCTGCAGCGAAGGATACTTCTCCTTGATGTACTTGATCATGTTGACCTGATAGAGCGAATTGCCCTGGGACGAATCCAGCACGATCACGTCCACACCGTTGTGGTACAGTAGCTCCAGCCGATCTTTATCTTCCTCGCGCGTACCGATGGCAGCGCCCACCAGCAACTGTTTGTTGCTGTCCTTCAGTGCGTTCGGATACGTGCGTCCCTTTTTCAGATCGGTACGAGCGATCAGTGCCACCAGCTCGCCGGTTCTGTTCACGATCGGAAGTTTGCCCTTTTTGCTTTTCTCCATGATGCTGTTCGCTTCCTGCAGCGTTACACCGTTCGGTGCCGTTATCAGGTCCTCCAGCTTCGTCATGATGTCCTTCAGCTTGATGTCCACGTCGTGCTCGCGGAAGTCGATATCGCGTGATGTAACGATACCCACCAGCCGGGTGCCGATTTTACCATTTTCCGTGATCGGATACCCGGTGAAGCCATTCTTGCGTTTGGCCTCCAGCACGTCGGCAACCGTATTTTCTGGACCCATCACTAGTGGGTCACGGATGAAGCCATGCTTGTACTTTTTCACCTTATGAACCTCGTTTGCCTGGTACTCGGGGGTGCAATTGTGATGGATAATGCCGATGCCACCACACAGCTGATAGAACATTTACACAAAGGTATGTTAAGAAAGAGAAATTACGGTTTAGTAAACGCTGTCTGTCTGGCCGCTTGTATGGATTCCAATTTTCTTCTTCCACCCTTTCTGTCTTTCATATTTTCCCATATAATGCCGGCCGGAAACCTTTGGAACGTTGTCAAACGCAACAAGTTCAACGGGGTGGAATTATTATTGCTGTTGCTCTGTCGGCCCATTCCACATGCAACACATTTTGTTTTTGCAAACACATGGGAATTGAGCTAAAAACATCACGCGAGCGAACGCGAGAGAGAGAGAGAGATGGAGAAAGAATAGAGTGTAGAAAAATAGTTATGCTCACCGCCATCGAGATTGCCATTTCGGCTTCGGTAACCGTGTCCATGGGAGAGGATACGAGCGGTGCCTTAAGCATAATTTTCTTTGTCAACGGCGATGCTAGATCCACCTCTTCGGCAGTAAAATCGATGTAACCAGGCAGAATGATGAAGTCACTGCAAGAATGTAACGCGAGCCAACGACGGAAATGTATAATAAACGAATTACAGATCAAAACATATGTTTAATACGAGCTAAGAAAACGCGGATGGGCAGAGGGAGTATGAGGCTGACATCACCATCCTTCACCCGCTGTACTTACTTGTACGTCAGTCCATCACTTTTCTTGAACAGCTCCTCGCACGAAAGTCCATCCTGCAGATTGTTGGATGTTCCGTTCTCCATTGTTTATCTACGGTCGGATTAGCCTGCTGCGATCGGTGTTGTTTCTTGCGACTGGTAGAACCTCTTGAGAATTGCGCAAAAACACGTGGTGATGAAATTCGAGATTGCAACAAACAACCACGCGTTCCTCTTCACGGATAAATGCACGGTCGATTATTGTTACTTTCACTGAAACGGGATTCGTTTTAGGCGCAACAGTGTCGGTGTTGCGTACGGTCAAATTGAGGAACTATTTAGCTTTCGGGCAAAGAGATTATTGGCACAGAGAACAACTTCCACTCCACATTTGCCACAAGAAATTAAACAATGTGCAACCAAACCGGGGTCGAATCAACACGACTGCATTGACAGTTGGTTCGCTGTGAACTGTGCTGAGAAAAGACACATCGCTCGAGAATCAAACTGCAGTATGGAAACGGGTAACAGCTGACAGCGGTTGTGCTTCGCTCGGACCAAAGGCGCACAAAACGTTGAAATCAAAACAAAAATTTTGCCAGCTTTCGCACGCCATGAATATACCAAGTTATAGGCCGAATTACTACAGCTTAGACGATATAACGGTAACACAAGAACGCATACCATGTCGAACGACGCAGGATCTTTACATGATGGGTAAGCGAATGTGGTTGCGCTAGTCGCGTGGGGTGTATTGAAAAGTTGATTGTTTTGCAGGATTTTTGGATGCTTCCGAAAAGTCGGCCAACCTGAGCAACAACCATGCACTTGAGCTTCCGCTTTGGGTCGTTCTGCAGCAAGATGAAAGAAGTCCACATTTCGAGTAAGTTACCACACTCGATCGATCGATTCAACTTCTGAATAACTTTTTCTTTCCTTCGTAGGGCACAGATTCCGGACATTTACAGTGCGGCGTACAAAGAAATCTACAAAGCCGATGCTAATTACGTGGAACTGGGCGCGTTGTGTAAATTCTACTTCGAGCTGGGAATGTACTTGACGCGCTACGATGGAACCAACAGCGTTTCGGAAATGTTGCACGTCACGGCCCAGGAGCGAATGAAAGTACTGAAAGACCTGTGCCAAAACGTCGGAAATGAAAGCTTGAACGTGAGCAGCAAGTTTGAGTTCATCGAACGATTGCTGTTCAACGAAGGTTGCAAAACGAACAAACTGTTTGACGATTGGCTCCAGGAGAAGCAGGTTCACATCAAATCGACCGAAATTGCCGTCAACTTACGCAAACGCAAGCGAAGTCCCGATGTTGAAACGCAGGAAGAACAATAAATGGAACCACTTGTTGTAGATTGCGAACATTTCTTCTTTCTCATTGCACTCTTCCTTCTACAGTCGATTCCGGTGTATTACGGTAGTTTAGTAAACAGCAGACTGCTTTATTTCTATACCGGATCTACCCCGGGTGCACCAACTGTCGGCATTGTGACGTACGTTTCTTAATGGTGCGGCTCAGCGTTCGGTGCACCTGGCTCCTGCTCCTCCGGAGTGTGAGGCCAGAACGAGGGACGATTGATGGGATCCAGAGCTTGCTGAAAGGATGAATTGAGAAAGGATTAGAATCGATGACGTTTAAGGCCACCAGAAAGTTCATCACACCTCAGGGAACGAGTCGCGGAAGTCTTCCATCGTCATCTGGTCGTACGGCAGCAGAGCCTTCAGGGTGGCGATCTGCGTCTGAAAATCGGCAATGCGTGCTTCGGAGTCCTTGACGAACTTGGCAATTTCCTGCTGGACCTCCTTCTCCTGAGCTTCAACCAGCTTGGTCACGTTATCGGCCGGGTACGGAATCTGCAGTGCTTCGTACGCCTTCTGGAACTTGTCCACCATACCGGCGACGGGGACATTCTTCTTGTAGAAAGACCAGTCAATTTTTGGTGGCGTCTCCGGATTGGCAACAACGCTGTAAAAGGACGAGAAAAATTATGAGCATAAAACGATTACGAAACACACGGGACTCTTTGCTGCGATCGAAAACGGTGGTGTCACGGACTCTCTGCTCACTGACAGATGGAAGATGATGGTGGATGTGATGTTTTCAGGGGGAACCGGATTCTTTACTAACCTGCGCAGATATTTATCACTCTTCGTTTTGAAGGCCGCAAGATTGGGCTTCTGGTTCGGTGGCACACGTTCGGCCAGAGACGCCCAGTTCACGCTCGATTGTGCAATACGACGAGAAGCCATCGTGCGTTTTCCAAAATACCGTGCAAACTCCGGACAAAAATATGATCGATCTTCCTTTCCGCGAGAATGAGAAAATCGGCTTATGTAATTTGACAGCAGACGTAATGTGCTCGAATCGTGCAGTTGAAACACGAAAATGCACTGTGGTTGGTCTTGGGTACATGGAGGTATTTTTGGGAAAATTTTTTATTTCTGTTTTAGGTGTGATTATTTTGAAGTCATTGCACAGAAATTTGTTAACATTTTGCACTACTTCGATCTTCTTGTAAGAAAAGAATCTTAAGCATTCTTCGCTGTGACAATACGTCATAATCAAGCATAAATAAATAAATAAATAAGTATTCTTCGCTTGCATGTTCATAGTGGAACATTTTTCCAAAAATATACGGACAAGATAAATAATTTTATCATGAACAATGAAGCTGTAGGGCTTCTACAGAACAGGCAATAATAAAAAGAATAAGAAGAACTCTTGAAGCAGTTTGATAAAAAAAGGAACTGATATTTTTATTTTATTTTTGAAAAATCTAATTTCAACTCTTTTCGCCACCCTGTTGTTGTCAAATCAAATGTCCCCGAGCAACTTACTATTCGGTGTATTTATTCAATTTGTTTACAGTCGTCCGCTAGCATCATTCCAGAATGTCGAAAAAGTAAGTTTGTTTAGTACTTTTCCTCATTGAAATTTAGCTCAATCCGTTTAATTGATTCTTTTGCTTTGTAGATACGGTCTAATTGAGCGCGGTGCCGATTCCGGACCGGTAAAAAAACATGCGGCATTTGCTAGTGATTCGGATTCCGATGACGGCGGCAATAGCAAAGTGAATATCGAGCTTGGCGCGAATCAGAAGCGACAGGCGCAGGCTATGCAGCAGAAGGCTATCGAAGAAGATCCAACCATCTACCAGTATGACGAGCTGTACGATGATATGGTGGAGCAGAGGGAAAAAAGTTCTGTTCAAGCGAAGGAGCAAACAGTCGAACGGAAACCGAAATACATTAACAAACTGCTGGAAACGGCCGAACGGCGAAAGAAGGAACACGAGCGTCGTATCGAGCGCCAGGTGCAGAAGGAACGCGATGCAGAGGGTGAAAAGTTTAAGGATAAGGAATCGTTCGTAACGTCCGCCTACCGTGCCAAGTTGGAAGAGATGAAAAAGCTGGAAGAGCAAGAAAAGCGCGAAGAATATCTCGAATCGATCGGAGACGTAACAAAGCAGTCCGATTTGGGAGGGTTCTATCGTCATATTTACGAGCAGAAAACTAAGAATGAAGAAAATGACGATCCCGGAACAAGCTCTAAGCAGGAAGATGTTTCGCGAGATGAAGCGGCCCGTGCAAGTGTTGAACGAGGAGAAACATCGGCAAAACTAGAGAAGCCCGATCGACCAAAGGCATCGGCACAGAGGGAACGCAAATATCGTAAAAGAAAGTCAGAGGATGAAAATGACGAACCGGCAGACGATAATCGACCAACGGAGCGAACACATCTGCAATCGAACTTGGACGCAGATTCTGATTTCAGTATCGATTCGGATAGCAGCGAAAGTAGTAGCTCTTCCGGTATTGAAGAAGAGGAGCAAAACAAGCAAGAAGCTGTGGAGGAAGGAAAGGAGACGAATGGCCATGCAAAGTCCGTTCCTGCTGCGACAGCTGGAACAGCTGGAGAGTCACCAAAGGAAGCTAATGTTACGGACGAACCCGAAATAAAAAAACCAAAACCGCCACCGATCGACATCTGGAAGAAGCGCACTGTGGGTGAAGTGTTTGAAGCAGCGCAGCAACGATACTTTGAAAGACGCCAGCTGCAGGCATCGTGCTAGATGGAACATGAAAATGAACGAAATACACATTTTGTGGTTAATTTAACAATTAGACTTTATTACACTGCGTCTCCACAAAGGATGTCCCGGTCGGAGGAGTACATATTTTACAGGGTGTTGCGGAAGTCTGTCTTCATCTTGGTAAGGATACCGGTGTCACCGCACTCCTCGTTGTAACCCTTGCGGAACTGCATACCCGGAGCCGAGTACCAAACGTCGTACCATGCCTTGAAATCGTCCGGCGATATGGTCAGCTCGGGAACGTCAAACCGTGGCACGTTCAACGAATTCATTAGGTCCGGCTTGTTCAGGTACCGGCACCGAGCCTCGGTCCAGTCCTCCTCGTTCTCCATTACCCAGTCGCGCATCTTCGGGTCGTCCTTGTCGAAACGATCGAAATCAATGCGCTCGATATCTTCGACAACGACCTCCGTCTCACCATAGTCCGACCAATCGTAGATAAGCAACTCAGCGTGCGTGCTAATGTCCTTCAGATATTGCTGTTTGTAGATCGTTTCGATGTCCTTTAGATACTGATCGGTGAGCGCTTTCGAGGCGACTTCCGCTGGGTTAGCACGCTTCTTGATGCGATCCTTCACGACATTCACGGGCACATCCAGATAAATCACAAGGTGGGGCTTCATCAGATCGCAGAAGGTGTTCTTCACGATGTCGTAGTACACCGAGCGTGCACCCTTGGAGATGTACCCGTTGCGGAACATCGCTTCCAGAAACACGAAATCGGAGTAGGCGCAGCGATCCAACACTACACCTTCGCCCGTGCTGAACAGATGGGCCAACGCGTCAATGTACTGCGAGAAACGCTCGACCAACATACGCACCTGAAACGTGGCCACATTGCGATGGTTTGGGTTTTGATGGAATTTAGATACGTCGAAGCTTTGCATGTTGGCCGGCATTTGCGGATCGAGCTGGCGCATGTCGTAACCGTACGGATTAACGTAGTAGTTGTCCATCGTCACCTCTGGAAAGTATTTCATTTCCAGTTCCGCTGCAAGTTCCTTTGCGAATGCGGATTTACCTGCCGCAATCGGACCATCAACTACCACGACCTGTGTGCGAA
>STHB01000010.1:18881478-18904917 GCA_018908115.1 Anopheles rivulorum
CTCCTTCGGCAAGTTCCGGTATCGTTCCAAAAAAAAAAAAAACCCCGCCATCGCCGGTTCCGGTTAAGCGGGCACACAAATCGCGTCGTGTGCCGTACCGCTTCCAACACCATCGGTAAACACACAAACGGACGTGCATAAAATGTCGCCAGCATCACCAGCTAAAATACGCAAAAGGCGAAGGTGAAATCCGTTCCGTCGCCGTTTGACATCTGGTTGTAATTTTTGTGTAATACTACAAGGCATCATAAAATGAAAATCCGCTCCATCGGTCACCCCGCACGTCAATGTGCGCTAGCCGACCACCCGCGCGAACTGTTGCCTCGTGAGCTGCATTGTAGTAAGAGTCGGTCGCTCGATGCTGCCCGGGTACCGCTCATGTTGCGCGCACATGATTGATGGATTGTAATGCTTTTTAATATTAAATTTTTCCTTCCCTGCCTGCTCGTTCCTTCCTCCCGTTGGGTTTGGCTGGGTAAGCCATGGAAATTGTGCCAAATATTTATTCATTGGGTGTATGTGCGTACAGCCGTTTGGCTGTGTGTGTTTGTGTGTGCCTGTGAGGAAATGTGAATGTGCCGGCTTAGATATGGTAAACAGTAAACTATAGCCCCGGGATAAGATTGGCTTTCGAAGCGCAGGGCGGACTCTTTTTTTTCCTAGCGCTCTAGCGGTGTAGCAAATGGTTGCTGGAATCTCCCTTCGACCGGCACAGAACTTCATCGTGGCCCACTCGTACCCACCCGCTGCTGTATCTCGCCCAACCTCGTGAATGGTGAACGCTCGTGCGGATGATTTATAGCGGCAATCATACTGTCAGTTCTTAAAGGCCGCTCGCGCAACATATGCTTCGGAGAAGATCATCATGGATCGCGGATGGAGAATTATCTAAACAAGAAAAAAAAAACAAGAAAAAGAAAAAAAAACGAAATATGACCGTCCAACCATATCGTACCCCTCCCCCCTCCCCCTCGCCCTCTTGGGCATATTAATCCATACCACCCCGTTACCCCACATATAGGGGTAACCGTGACCGTCCGAGCGTAATAAAATGCAAAAACAAAAGACTTTCTACCGGCGGTGGTACCGAATGATCCGAATGCCACACACACACACACATGTCCATAACCAGATGGGGCAGAAGGGTTGGGGGTTTTTTGAAATTGGTTTTGCGATTTTTTTTTTTTCGTTTCAGAATTTCCAAATCCCACAGTCACGACTGTAAGTGGGTGGGATATCCGTTTGGTGCGATCCACTCAAACACGTAACCGCGGGGGTTGAAGAAATCGGCGGCCGGTGTCGAGATTTTCACCATTTTTTTTTTTCGGCGCGACTCGTACGCGTGTGGCGCGTTGGTGGGGCGAGCCCCCGCCATCCCCTCCCCTCATTCCAAAAAAAAAAGAAGAATTAATTACGCGCTCTTCTGCGGGTTCGTGGGTTTTATTTATTGTTTGCCGTTTTGGCACTCCATATTGTTTGGTGGAATCGTTTGCTGTTGGCATTTTTGCTTTTGTTTTTGCTGTTTGTTTCGCGCGGGTTCAGGCGCGGCTGTGGACAACTGGTTGTGGAAAATCGTACACGTGTGCTGGTGCAGACCCGGTGGCCTTGCCGTGTCCCTTTCGTTGGTGCTGAGTGTGGCGGAAGTGTGAGCTAAGGAGCAAGAGGATCAAATCATCGGGATGAGTTTAATCGTGAACCATGGAGGGATGGTGTTGAGGAAGCGGGGAGGGAAAGGTAGGGGTGAAGGATCTGGTGAGTATGGCAATAAGTGGTTTTTCCTGGCCTGGCAAATGGAAATGGGGCCATCGGAACGAGCTGTTCAGTAAGGTCATTATGGGTGGTTGGTTTCGTGTTTGAGGCGATGAAATGAAATTTTGGGACTTGACGAAAATTGATTGTAATGAGCTCAATAACGGGCCACCACCCCATCCCCTGTCCCGGAAAGAGCAGAGGGTTTAAACCCCGTTATTGAGAAAAGTTGTCCCTTTGGCAAAAACTGGAGACGATGGGAGCGTTTTGGCAGTTAATCACATGATTTCTCATTCATTGATGTGTGATTACGGTGACTGGGTCGGAGGTTATAAAGACAATATTGTTGGGCATTGGAATAATGGTGTTAGTTTAATTGTGTCATTTTTTAATGGAATGGTCCTACAAGTAGATGACAGTTTCCTTTCAACGAGCAACTAGTTAACACGGGATTAGTAAGGAAATTCATGATTGAAACTAGGTTTTATTCACGATCGATTAGTTGATCACCAGATTTTTGTTAAACAAATAAATGTAGAATTCTAGAAATAATTTAAATTGTTTCTTGTATCATAGTGAAACAGCTTGTGATAAATATAAAGTTAATCTTTAATGTCTAAACTCTTTGTAAATAAATATATTGAAATATGCTTTGACGATTCGAAGTGAAGAGACGTTTAATTTAGGAAGAATTACATCAAATTTGAAGATGAAGAACAAAGACTAAATAAAATATTTACTACTATTTAGAAATAAGGTTTGTATGGAAGCAACAAACAATAAAACAGCCTTAAAATCAAAACATCATGAACAAATAAATCAGGTGAATGTATTTTAACTCGAAAAACCACCACAGCAAACATTAAAAAAAGCTTCTTTATCATCTTCCATTATTTTAAATATGAATATATCATAGTTAATTAATAAAACTTATGCTTTTCACTTGGGAGTTATCATTCCTAATTATTTTGTTTTACTCTGATGTTTTCTTTTTCAAATAGAGCTTAGCTTGTTCTGTAGAATCGTTTGACAGTAGTGATGGACAAAATTGTCATATCCCGGAGCTAGTTAAAATCGATTCCAACAATTTTTTGAATCAGCTCCGGAACGTATGTTCAATCGGAACCGTCAAAATCGTCTGGAACCGTCAAAAACGTCCGGTACCGTCAGAATTGTCCGGAACTGACGGAACCACCCGGAACCATCGGAACCACCGGAATCGACGATGCAGTGTTAAAAATCGGTTGATATGCGAATTTGAAACGTTCTTGTCTCGCGTTTAAATCTTTATCTGTTCGGTACATGTTTTGCTCTTAATTTAATTGTAATTTTGAACAAAACTGTACTATTAGAATTTTATAACATCGTAACTATTACGGAATAAAATATATGAATTTATTAATATTTTATTGACTTCTTCGGTTTTCTCGATTTTTTGTATTATAAATTTTTGATATTAATAATTGATTAATATTTAAAGCAAGTTTTTGATTCACCCCTGATTACACCTTTGAATATGATGGAGGAGGCCAAATATGTTTTCTTTGCACATAGAGTTTTATACCCATCTTGAAGATTACAACAAAACACTAAATACATTCTTCTCCATAAAAACGTGCATGATCCAGCGTTCCCTAAAATGCTTATTGTGAGTCGCAAACAAAGGCGGCCAATTTTAAAACGTACTCACGCTGATTCTAATCCCTACAAATCGTGATTGTGTTGGAAAACGCCTCGTTCATAAATTATCAAAGCGATGTACGATTACTGCACCGGCAAGCAGCAAACTTTCAGCAGCATCCAAACGTGCGGTGGACCTTACATTCTTAGTCTCTGCTTACAGTGTTCCGTGAGATGCGCGCGTGGGCACACACTGCAGATACTGGCCGTCGTCGACGTCACCACCGTTCAGCCGTACGGACGGAAGACGAACACAATGGCGCAACGGTTGGCCATTTCGGCAGCAGCAGCAGCAGCATAACTAAGACCGAAAGCAAATAACTATTGTTCTCAAATCAGCCAACACACCCGACCGTAATAAATCGCTCAAACAGAATGCGATTAGACGAAAGCTGTCTAAATAAAGTTCTTGCCGAGTTCGGACAGAGAAATTAAAACCCGAAGCAGAAGAAACAAGAAAGAAAAAAAAAACACCGGAGGAAGAAACAACCGTACCGAAAGGGCACCATTCCGTGGCTCACTTCCCAGTAGTCTCAGGTCTGGGCGGGTGAGTCTTGTCTGGACGTTGGGGACGACCAGCATTTTCGGCAGCAAAAATTTCATCTAAACTTTTCCCTACCGGACAATTAAACATTCTACTTCTAGCACAGACGCAAGTCGTGTTTGGCAAAGTAGCGACGCCGAAAAACGACGATCTCCGGAACACGTTACCACCCGACGGGTGCCGGTGCGCAACCCGGAAGTGAAACTTGAAAAGGAAATTATTTAACAGTTGTCATTTTTATTCTCATCCACCCATCCCCCTCTCCCTTCCCAAAAGAAACAAGCTTGTTGAGAGGTTGTGACTGGGTCGCTGGAAAACTAGGAAAACTAGAAACCATCCCATCTCAACAACATGACCAATGTGATGGCGTACAGGCCGGTACAAAAGTGATCCAGATTCGCCGTCGCTCCATTGTTGCTGCTGGAGTCCCATTTCCTTTTGTACGAGTTTTTTTGCCTCTGTGTTGTATTTGTTGTCGCTGTTGTTGCTGTATGTGTGCTCATACACGTGTATGTGTGTGTGTGGTGCTGTTTGTGTCCAGTTTTGCGACGTACAAAGCTAGACATAAATCCTACGGCAAACACAAGAAACAGACACTTTATCAACTTAACTCCTTCCGACCTAACCTTCGTGTGTGTGTGTGCATATATGTGTGTGTGTGTGTCCGAGTATTGTGCGGGAGGTCCCGTGAATTGTTTCCACATGTCCAGAGGTTTATCATATTTTATACGGCAACGGCCATTCCCGTCCAAGGCCGTATCCGTGTGTGTGCGTGTTAGTGTGTGTAAGTAGGCCACTTCACAACCTAACCTCACTTCCTAACATCAAAACAGGAAAAAAAAACACACACACACACACGAAACTCTTTCGTCCACTGTTTAAGTTATTCATCCTGCACACATTGATGAAGATAAATAAGATTATGGGTCCTTAATATTCTATATACGGTTTGCCATACTTACGAGCACATTTCATAAAAGTTTTCACTTTTATTGAATTTCTGCATGACTTTACTGCTGGTACGGCACGGCATCGCCGTCGGTTCACCGTATGGGATGTGTTCGGAGTCGTCTCCACCTCTTCCCGGGAAGGGAGGAGAAGGAAACCGGGGAAGGATAAACTGGTCCCCTCTCTCTCTCTCTCTCTCTCCTTCCACCCCACCAAGAAAGCCGGTACAAAGTCCGGAACGAAGAGCCCAGAGACTTTTGCGCCAGTCGGCAGGATCACCAGGCAAGGAAAAGGATCACCCCGTTGTGGGTCGCCAACAGGCAGACCGTGGCCCCCTAAAAAAAAGGGGTGATAAACTTCCGCATACATACATTGTTGTGTCGTAACTCTGCATCCCATCCAGCTCCCCCGTATGCCATCCCTGGTCCCTCACGAACTGCGCGGTGGCCCGGTGATGCCGAGACGAGTCTTTAACGGGCGAGAAGTTTAACTGAACGATGGAACGATGCGAAAAGGCGGCATAGGGAGGGACGACTTTTTTAAACTTCCCCTACCCCTTGGAGCTGCTGGCAGGATGGAGGATGCTTGTGGTGGGAGGGTATAAGAAGCATAAGTTTAGCTTCCACTCGCCACGAGTCGAAGAAATAATGCCTTTGCCCAAAAAACACTCGCGCGAGAGACCTCGGGACAAACTTTGGCCCCAATAACCTTGCTGCCTCGTTGTGCGGTCGGTTCCCGTTAATACGCTTTTTTTTTCTTTGCTTCCCTTGCGTTTTATGTTAGTTTGATGTGTGTGTGTGTGTGATGGTGGCTATGGTGATGGGAACGACCGCCCGGTGCAGCGCGGACAATACTGCACGTGCGCCCCGGCGTACATCTCGTACGACATGCTGTCCTGTCCATGCTACTTAAAGTCGCACTGGCATATCGCACACACACACAAGCAGCAATAGCAGAACAGCACTGGGCGGGTGTTGCAACAAAACGTGCAGCGGGACATAATCTCACGTTCCGATCTTGCGAAGCGAAGAAACGTTTAAGTTTGATTTATTGCACTAGCTTGCCTTTCGGTACCGCTGCTGGCCAGCATAGGGCGGTGAGCAGATATCCCATGCCGAGCGGTAGGGCGTCATGTCCTCAAGCAGAGCTTTTGCCGGAATGGCAAGCCACCACGAGAGCTGGCAGAACGATTACTTTACCCGTCGGTTCCCGTACGATCTGATCCCGCACCGCGCAACAACACACGCCCACTGGGTGGGGCTGGGGAAGGGAAGATGGGTGGCATTCTAAGGACGGAATCGATAATTGGGACATTCTCCTTTCACCGCAATGATGGCTGTAAACAATATTAGGTTCCCGGTGGTGTGGTTCCCATTTCCGGCTGCTCGAACCGCTTCGGGCGTTTGCCAGGCGACGGATAAGATGGATAATAGGGAAGGACGTAGCACACGGTTGCACCAAAGCGGGAAAGTAATCAACTTTGTGAAAAGCGCGTCAAACGTGCGAGCTTTCGTGGCGAACAATGTTCACCAATACGCACATACACACCGAAACATTGCTTCTGAAAGACCGCACACGACACACACACACGACGCACACAGAAACAAAAGGAAGGGATGCCGAATGACGCAATCCGACACACGACCGCAGCCAAATTGCATCAAACTTCAAACGGAACGGATCGAAACCGAGTTGATATGATAATTTATTTCTCGGTAAAATGCTTTTTGTGAGTGTTTTCTTTCGATTCTGCCACTGCTGCCACTGCTGCTTTCTTCGGGTGATGGTGTGCACGTACGTTTCGCTGCGAAACTTGAAAGGCAACGGCTTGAGTTGTACCGATGCAACGTTAATCCGGATCTCAGGGGAAGTGGGGGAGGGGGGAGGGAGGGTGGGTTGTTGCCAGGTAGGCCATCACGGGTAAAATCGTTTGCTTTGCCGTTAGCAGCGATCGAGCCATTTTGTTTATCTTTGTGGCGGGTTTCTTGCATGTAAAGGCGGGAGCACATTTGCCGGTACAAAAAGAAATAAAAAAAAAAAAAAACAAAACCTACAAACCAGCTACTGCCGTCTTGCTGGATGGTACGAGGCAAGTCTGTTTGTACGTTTGCTTTGCGGCGTACGAACCAAAGTACGAACTCGGAATGAGCGTAACATGTGTGCGATTGAGGTTGAGTGAAGGAAAGTGCTTAAGTGAATCGAATGCATGGTTTAATTATGCGAATGATTTACTTTTTTTCCATGTCATGTTGAATCATTGAAACGCTCTGCATATGGTGGAGCTTGAAAGTTCTTTACTTAAACATTTACTTAAAACCAATGGTAAAATGTACCTTTACTTATTGATATATTTGTCTTAAAGATCACATGTTGTATGACATTTAATAACTCATAACACAATAAATCACTTAATAAATCAACTATTAAGAGAAAAGGTACAAAAAATAAAGCTAAATTTAAGGATTTTTCAATAGAATAAAACATAGAACAAAGCATAAAAAAAAACAATAGAAACGTTAAATAAGCATGTAGAAATAAACAATTACGTAAATAACAAAAACAAGATAAAATCAACAAATCATTCAAGTAAATAGTAGGCACTAATCATTTTTACTAAACTTTTCTCTAAAGTTTCTTCTGTCAAGGGTTGAAGCATAATTCAAGCTGCTCTAAAAATACTAAACCAAATACTTGATAAAAAAAAAACAAAGATAAGTAATAAAAAGGAAAAAGAAGGATATTTTAAAGATGCCAAAACCGTAATGAAAGTTGAATATAGAGAAATACATGTAGTAGTAGTAGTAGAAATACAATAGTAATGATTTATAGCAAACAGAAAAATAAAACATCGATTGTGATCGTGACAGTATTTTGACAGCAGCACTTTGACAGCTGCGTGAGTGAAATAAGCTCAAGGGGTTAGACTGATCACGCCTGCTAGTATGCACTCTGCGGTGTGAGTGATAATTATTAAACTTATGACTAGAAGGTGAAGTTTTTATGTAACTTTGGCTCTATTTTAACATAAAATAGAGATATTTTCCCTATTTGATTATTTAAAAAAAACTATATAAAACTCATTATTCATTGGGAGACAAATGCGTTAAATAAAAAAATGTAGATGTAAATATTCGATTGCCATTAACGTTCTACCGGAGCCGGAGCCGGAACAACACCGCAAGGGGTAAAAGTATGAAATTTATCGCTCAAACTATCCAGCCATTTTTCTATATCGATATTTTACTGCCCGTTTGTCTGATCGCTGCCAGCAAAGCATAACCAGAAAATCTTTGTTCGATTAGAGCGCAAACCGATTGAGGCTCGTTCACTTTTTCTCTCTCTCTCTCTCTCTCTCTCTCTCGCTCTCTCTCTCTCTCTCTCTCTCTCTCTCTCTCTCTCTTTCTCTCTTTCTCACTTCCTCGTTGTTCCACAATTTTTGCACCCGTGTTCCGATCGTGTCCTTGTGCCGTTCCGCTTGATGGTGACGTTAAATCATCTCCCTGTTTGACGACGCACGCTGCAGTAATGGAAGCAACTTTATCCTCGATCGTTTAACAGTATCATATTCCCGTGCTGGTACCGGTGGCCGCGTGTCTGCAGTGTGGTGGCGTGTCGTTCGGCTGCAACGGTTGCAACGGTTCCCGCCCGTACTGCCTACGTACTGCCGTGGCGTAGAGTTTAGCGTCGTGTTTGAAGCGGAAAATTTATTACCATCGAAACCTACCCCCGGGGAGGGAGGTAAACACTGCACCGCACGCGGACGGTGGCGACTGGGTGGCCACCCATTGTACACGCGCGCGCCCGTCCGTGGACGACAGCGAGATGGCAAACGAGACGATCTATCGTGCCCGAGAACGTGAGAACAAAAGCAAGCAAGAAAGCATAAAAGTGTTCCAATAACTTCCACCCGAGTGCCCTTAGCCATGTGCACTCCCTTTCCTCCCTCTTGTTTTTCCCCTCCCGGTCCAACCAAGCGCTCCCTGGTGCTTCCTGCCAATAGTCTGCGCTAGGGCGGGGTGTATTGACATATGGATTAAATTTTCCATGGCTCTCGCCCCTTAGCCAGTGGGAAAAGATAAGAAATGAGTTTACCGTTTGCAGGAAGCGGAAGGCAAGCAATAAAGATTCCGCCCCACCGGCAGGGTACTGGGGAGGTGTGCTGTGTTCGGGCGCGGCGGAGAATGGTGAGAAGTTTTATAGTTTTCGGTACACCCAGTGCGGAACAGTGAGGGAAGAAGGGGAGAGAGAGAGAGCGAGACGGCTGCAGTACGTGGCGGATTGCAGCGGGGTGATTTATGGATAACATCCTGCAAATGGGAATATGTGTCTAATCGTTGATGTGCTAGTGCAACACAGCCGAAAGCACCGATCGGATCGGATTGGGTCGGTCGGTCGGTTCGGATCACACAACGTTCCTTGTGTACTAAAGTTTAATGAGCCATCATGATGAGACCTTGCTTGCCGAAAAGGGTTGGCACGTTTCGGCAGGCCGAGGGCGTGATTCCGATGGATTGGACGCCGTTAACACAGCCATTTGCCGAGCAGGGCCTGTGAGCATTTGCAGCAAAATGACGGGCTATCAAATGCTGTAGATCACCGTAGCGAGTTTCAATTAAAGCAACTTCACTTTTTGCCGACCCGTTCAAAGTTGCTCCTTGCGCGTTGGGTCGTTGGGAGCCCTTCTTCGCTGTTTCGCTAGCAGCCGGATGCGAAGTGGAAAGCTTATAAAATCATAGATAATACTAATGTGATGATTGACAACATTTCCCATTCCGATGGAATGTGTTCGTATCGAGAATTGTGCGATAATCGCTTTATAGTTGGGTTTTATAGTTCTAGATGCAATTTATTTATTTCCGTTTATTGTGCGTATTGTCTTGTGCGAGATCTACGCTGGATAAATAAGCAAGCTGTTCGAGTTTACAAAAAGGCTTTTTATTAACTAGCTGGATTCAAATGGGCGCAGTCTCCAAGAAACACTTCTTCTGAAACACGCGAAGTCTGCAAATTAACTGCTAAGTAAGTCAATTTCAAGAAAATAAAATTGGTTGAATATGATTTTTAGTTCGATAAAATGGGCGAATCAAGCGAAGCCGACTCTATAACTTTCAAGTATAAACAGTAACGTATGTGTATCGCGGCCTGCTTTAATACGTACTAAAGCAAAATAAGCATTACTGGTCAACGGAATTCTTTATTGTTCAAAATCTAAACAGTTTTAGATTACTTCTGCCTCCTTTATATTTACAGAAAGTTGTATTAATTTCTTTATACGTTCGGGCAGTTAAGATCACATCAAATCGAATGACAATCGCTCATATAATGCCTGTTTCATTGTTAAACATATTTAGTTAGGAAAGAGTGCTACCAGAAATTTTCTTCTTTTAACTATTATTAGCTTTATTTACTCCTTAAAAACAATTTTATGTTATGAACATAATAGACTCCTGGATGTCACTTGTGTTGTCTTCGAACGTATAGCATAAAGTAATGCGTGTTGCATACACTCTAGGCGCCTTTTCGATTCTTAGCATTGTGTTTATACTTAAACTTGACACGGGTAGGATCTCTCTCTCTCTCTTTCTTTGGCTTAACGACCTACCCAGTAATACCGGCCATCAAATGGCTTACTAGACTATTAGATACCACGTAGTTGCATAGTCAGTGTGCTCACTACGGGGGCACGCTCCGGATGGGATTTGAACCGGGTCCGGTCGTGTTGGGACCTAGCGCCGTTGCCAAATACACCACCGGGTCGCCCCAATACACGAGCAGGATATTTGTGCTTTTAATTGAATTAAAGTAATTGACACATAAACTAACTACCGAAAACCTTTAAAACTTTACCAACTCAACATGAAATACGTTGCACGGAGCAGCAATTTCGCGACGAACAACAAAAAACAAACAAACCATCCTATCAATCGGAATTTGTCCCTGAACCGTCCATAAAAGACACACACACAAACACGAGCGCTCCTTACTGGTGGCAGTTTTGAGAGACAGTTCCGCGGAAATCCCATCAACCGGAAGCGTCTGCCGTGCCGGAGAAGCGAGTCAAAACCGAAACCGTCAGCCATTCATAATTGATGTCATCCCATTTGTCTTCGGAATAACGGGTTTACTATTGGTTTGCTGATGACATTTTCGCGATTTTCCTCATCCCTCTCTCCGCCCGCTCCCCCACTTTTCCCATCAGCACCCTCTCCTCCCTTCACGAACGTCAGCTCATCTCGCAGCGGTGCGGACAACGGGTGACTAACAAAAAAAAAAGAAGGGATGGAAAATAAAATAAACCATTTCCGTTTCGGAAGCGCTCGGAAAAGTGAGCGCACACACACACAGACACACAGACACTCGGATTCGGTACGTAATCATAAAGGCAAAGAAATCACAGCGGCGTGCGAAAACGCCAACCGAGGCGCTCTCGACTCGTTGATGAAAACAAATGACGCCACCGAAGACGCCACCGTTGACGGGATGCGATGCCTAGCGATGAATGTATTATCGGGCGATGGATCCCGTGAGGTTTTGCTTTCGGTTTTTGGGTATTTACCAGAAGTCATTATTGTTATTAGTCCTATTGTTTTGTTTTCCCAGCCCCCTAGCCCCCCCCCCCTCCCCACAAAAGGCGTCAGGAAAGGTGAGCGTTCGGGCTCAGGCGAATGAGACGCTGAATGGGAAGATGTGCGACGGTACCGTCAGCCATCGCACCGCGGTCGGAATGAAGAATGAAAATGACAACGAATTTAATATGTCTCCGCGGTGAGTTTAATTCGATGTGTTGTGTTTGGCTTTCTTTTGCCCGTGCCAAGCCACCCGGTGTGGCTGTGATGACGATGGCGATGACGGTGATGCTGGTTTGTTTCGTGACCGTACCCACGTGTACCGAAATCATCGCCACCAGGCGCCTCCATCGGTACAGTCACTGGTGTGTGTGTGTGTGTTTGGGGGGTGAAAGCATTCCGTCCGCTGGTACGATGCCCAAAACCATCTCGTGATGCTCATTATTTTGAATTCCTTCTTCTGCCGCTTGAACCGTTGGCATTGCGGACAGGTCCGTGACAGTCGTGCTATTTTCACAGCCGTGTGGTGCAATTCGTTCGTCGTCCGGGGTCCATTTTTGGGGGCTGAAAAGCTCGTCTTATTAAATAATCTCACTTTCGCCTGTTTTACCACTAGCTTTGGTGTGCTGGGGCACTGTGAGATGAGAATAAATTTATTGGTGCCTGCCTGTGAACCAAGTTTGTTGCGCAAAGCAAAAAGGGATAGCGTTTTCTGTTTGATTAGATGAAAGAGGATCAAGGAGAGAATCTCCATCTACCAATCAGTTGTTTTTCAATGTTTTTTGTTTTTGTTTCGCTTATTTGTAATGAGATTTATTTGGTTTTTAGCAAGGTAGCTTAATTCGCTCCAAGTTGGATAAGTAAATCATGTATACAATTGTGCCCGTTGTACTCATCTTCTACAACGCTGCAAGTAAGCTGCCTTTTAAAGCGGCCACACAAATAAAGCTTAATAATGCTAGCTAGACACAGTCTTAATGCCTTTGGTGGAACGTTCTCCTTCGGGACCGCACGGGTTCCACACATTCGCACGTAGTGAAATGGAGCATCCGCACTAAAAAAAAAAAACACAACATCACAGCTGCAGCTGCATGCTGATACCCGCATGCATCTGTACCGTTTGCTTCACGTACGAAACCCATCCACCCGCACCGGTTGATGCATCGCTCATTCACGGGGCCGCCGGGCTTGTTGACTCACTCGCTTCGTTTATTCAGCCGTCGTTTGCAGCAGTTTGCAGCGGCCACGGTAATTCGTGCCGGCTTTTATTTTTCTTTCGGCTCACCGGGTACCACGGCAGCTGCAAATCACCTGTGCCGGAGCGTTCGCTAACAAATACATGCGGGCGGAACCGGGACCGTCAACCGAACGACCGACCGACCACGCGCGATCGTCGTATCGCTCCCGTGTGGTCAGGTATGCACCGACCGTGGATGAGGGTGTGGTGGGGTTTTTCGTTTTTTGTTGGTTGGTGCCTGTGACTCCAGCTGTGGCCACGATTCCAGCATAAAACCCGACGACGTAATCAGAAAGCGAGAAATAAATAATAACACATACAGTAGAACAAAGGGAGTAAGGGAGGAGGGAAGGAGAGATGTACCAGGGAAGGGTGGAAGGGAATGGGGTACAGCATTGTCAAGTTTCTCGCGACAAACGATGAAGACCGTTTCTGCCGCCCACTGTCTTGTCCAGCATTGTTGCCAGAGCGTGAAGGGGGGGGGGGGGGGGTGGGAGAGAGAGAGAGAGAGACGCCCCGAGCCGCCCCCGGGGGGGTTGGGTGTTGGGGGGGGGGGGGGGGTGGGAACAAATTCCCCCTTCACGTCCGTCACGCTCAGCCGTGGATGCATCCGTCTTTCTGCGCCCGCCTGGTGTACTCCCCTCCGCTACAACAGGGCTNATGTTGGTCATTTTCATCATTGTTGGTCATAATTGATGTTATAACATGATTTTCATCAATGTTGGTCATTTTCATCATTGTTGGTCATAATTGATGTTATAACATGATTTTCATCAATGTTGGTCATTTTCATCATTGTTGGTCATAATTGATGTTATAACATGATTTTCATCAATGTTGGTCATTTTCATCATTGTTGGTCATAATTGATGTTATAACATGATTTTCATCAATGTTGGTCATTTTCATCATTGTTGGTCATAATTGATGTTATAACATGATTTTCATCAATGTTGGTCATTTTCATCATTGTTGGTCATAATTGATGTTATAACATGATTTTCATCAATGTTGGTCATTTTCATCATTGTTGGTCATAATTGATGTTATAACATGATTTTCATCAATGTTGGTCATTTTCATCATTGTTGGTCATAATTGATGTTATAACATGATTTTCATCAATGTTGGTCATTTTCATCATTGTTGGTCATAATTGATGTTATAACATGATTTTCATCAATGTTGGTCATTTTCATCATTGTTGGTCATAATTGATGTTATAACATGATTTTCATCAATGTTGGTCATTTTCATCATTGTTGGTCATAATTGATGTTATAACATGATTTTCATCAATGTTAGTCATTTTCATCATTGTTGGTCATAATTGATGTTATAACATGATTTTCATCAAAGTTGCTCATTTTCATCATTGTTGTTCATAATTGATGTTATAACATGATTTTCATTCCTGCGGTTTTGTGATCCCGTGGGTTTTCTTACCCACGTACAACAGGGTGCAGTTGTACCGCACAAGGTACATTAACGTTTGCATAGGAGCACAGGTAGGGCAAAAGTTGAAGTGTGCGAAAGAGACGCAGAAATGACGCGGAAGGTGCGAGAGAGAGAGAGAGAAGAACTGGGTAGATGCAGAAGGGGATGGTGGTGGTGGGTGGATCAAGGTGAGTAGCGGTGGACGGTGCACGTCCATTTTCTGTAGCCTGCTGTACTGTGAGTGTGCTCAAGCTGCAGCGACGATTACGAGGAAAGCATTCGGAATGAGGCCCAAAACCCAAAACCGAGGTGTCAGTTGCGGTCGACTGGCATTTTTGCCATAGATCTTTCCCAGTGACCGTGCTGTGAACGCCGGCAGTACGTTGACGACGAGCACGGCACGAGCAAACCTTTCAACAAGGCACAAAACCCGGTTGGCCGGTTACGAGGTACGCGATCGATGGGTTTTTGCAAAAGTTCTCCCGGTAACGCCTTGTGCAGATGTGGGGGAGGTGTTGTGGGGGTAGTTATTTTGCTGGCCCCCTACCCACCCTCTCTCTCTCTCTCTCTGTATGTGTGTCTTCGTTCGGTACATAATTTAAAACGGATACTGATTACTGGCCGCACTGCACTGAATCATTTACTGCAATCGATGGCGCCCGAGCTGCCGATGGCGCCCGGGCTTGCTGGACCCGGAACACGGAACACGGAAGCAATGAACCAGAAATGCCAAACCGGGTGCGCCTGGTGCGCAGTGGCACCAACAGCAACATGCTCGGGGTGAAGGCCCTGTTCAACGTTGAACCGGTGAAGCATCGCCGGCCGCTGCCTTGTGCCGCTGGTAAATCGACGTACCATCCTCACCATTGTGGGCTTGGGTGGGTTGGAGTGTAGCGAGCCAAAGGAATGGCGATGTGGTTGGGTGGGGTTGGGAGGGAAGCCGATTTCGTGTCAAAACAGGCGATGGAGCGAATGAATCGATTCGGCTCGGTGGTTTTTGGCGAGAAAGTCAGGGTTAAGTTCTTGTTGCATCACCAAAACCCATGGTGCTATGCCATGCGGATGGTTGCAAAATGACTGTAATTGGAAATTGATTAGCAGGAGAAGAACAAGCAAAAAAAAAAACAACAATCGTTGCATTCGGTTTTTTGGGCAGATGTCATTTAACAGCTGGCGTAAATAATTTGCACGTACGCTGCAGATGCGGTCAGATGTTTTTGTACAATTTAATCTTGGAATTTAAGTATGTTTTGTTTGCTACCCTTGGCGCGGTTGCAATGTATGTTAAAAATATTAAATTTTTGTTATTAATTAAAATTACCATTTAATTGCAATTGAGGGTGGGAAAGTATATGGGTGCCAATTTCATATAGATTTCACAATTATTGATTAACTTAAGTAGCAGAAAGAATGAAAAATAGGGAAATTTCTTTGAAATAGTTGAATGGCATTCATTGAAATTGCTGATGAATGCCTATAATTTATCAGTTAAATCGTTTATCGTTCAACATGTGCTATCTACAATATTAGGAAATTTCACCATAATGGAAATTTCGTCATAATGGATAATGTAACTCTGTTGAAGGTGTGTAGCATCAAACTAAAGAAACAGCTATTTGAATCCATATCCATATTTGATAAACAACATGATTATAATTATTATGCGTACTTGTTTTCAATCACATCCACAGCAAACAAATGTGTGTCTTCCTTCCCTTGAACTTGTGATCATAGTGTTGCATCACCTATTTCCCCAACAGTGTTGTTGTTTTTTTTTACAAACCACCATGCGTCTCCATCGTGTTCGGAGTGTTGATGGAGGCGCCTAGCCGCTCACTTGCTGCACGAAGTGAAAAGCGTTGATTATTTTTATACGTCTGTCGATGCAACGCGCGTTACACGCCGGCCAGCGATGCGTAGCCAATTAATAAATCAACGATAATTACATTCATGATCTCGGGCGAATGTTTACCGCAATATTGGCATCGGAAACTGTTCCACGGGGTATCAAGTAAACAAGCTAATGAAAGCAAAACAAAACAAAACACAAAAACAAAAAAAAAAAGCACCCACTAGTACCTCTCACATGGTTTGAACCACCTTCCTGCTAGCATCACCACCACGCAGCATAATTGTGTAGCAATTTATCCAACACACCCCCATGCAACACCAGAGATGCCCGATGTGCGATAAACTTATTTACCGCCCTGCTTTATTCATAGTGCTCATCGGTGACGACAGGGTTCGTTTTACTTAAAGCGAGCGCTTGTACCGGAGCTAGCATGATATTAAATTTATTTTCAATAAATCCTCCTGCGATGGCGCCCGGTGTTTCACCCCGACGAGCAGCAGCTCGGTCTCGCGCACCATTCTTAAGTTCTGTCCGTTGCCTGCACGGGGGAAGGTGTTTTAACTTTTCCTTCCCGGTGCGCGTTTTTTTAAAGTGCTTTTCAACGAAAATTGTTAGCCCATCGTGGTGCAAAGTTTGCCGCTGTTTATACTCATCTTTTCAAAACCACTCAAGGCGGCAGTGGGCTACTGGGCGAAGGGAGCGAGGTCGCGGGTACAAGCACAAGCGTAGACGGTGGCCGTCTCCTCTCGGTGGGTTGTTTGTGTTTCGCATCAAATTTATCAGTGTTGATGTCCGCCTTGTTGCCGCCTAGTGGGTGGATAGTGATAGAAGCTGTTCGTCTTCTGTGCAAGTGAGATTAATATATTTTTTGCTTTTTGCTTTGTTTTGCTTCCACCCGGTTCGTCTTCGCTTCTTAAATTGCTTTATATAAATTTTTACGCACACACACACACGGACACGGACACGCGGACGCACGCCCTCAAAAGAACGCGTCCGCCCACCGAATAGGATGGGGCGTTTTGCACAGAACGGATTCGCAGCACCCACGCCGCGATAGATCTGCCCGTTCAACGAGCCAGATTAGCGTGGCGCGTGAAAAAGTTTTCCTGCATTGATGTATTCATGATAATATGCCCCGGCGGGGCGTGCGTTCGCGTTTAACGAAGGCGAAAACACACACATTTGCCTCCCAAGCGAACGCTTTGTTGGGCGGTGTCCTACGCGTCGTATTACTTTGAATGATTTAATTTAACCGACTGACAATTATGTTAAATGTTACCGAATTTGACAGGCAATGGTGTAATGCAATGAAGTGCTGCCGGGAAGGAAGAACGAAAAGCAAAATCTTTTCCCCTAGACCCCGTCCACCATGATGACGTGGGAATGGAAATAAAACGCTTTCGCTTTCTGCACACTTCACTATTTAACTTGGCGCATCGGCCAGTGAGGGAGAAAAGCAGCCCTTGCACTGCGATAAGAATGGGACCACACGCGTAGACAATATAAAACTACGCTCCGGCAACATGGACGCTTCGCCTTCGGTGCAGGGTGATTTGTATCATTCGCGTTCCGAACACGTTCCGGTACCCGCTTAAAAGTAATTAACTTTCGTTGAATCATGAATACATTATTAGCTTGTTATCTCTCCCGCTTACGGGACGGGTTGGCGTTTGGCGCTGGGTGGATAAGTTATGATCATTATTACCACACCAAACCTGGCTTGTGTGTTTTCCCACAAGCAGCAGCAGCAGCAGTAAAAAAGCAAATCGTTTCTAGAAAAAAAACCAAAAAATAAATGTGGCTAATGTCTTTATCCCGCGCCAACTCACAGCGCACAGCCTGCTACGTGTTGGGTTTTAAAGCGCGCCAAAACATGTGATATTAAATTATCTGTTCATTAATGTTGTAACGGATGGCAGCAAACACCCTCGACACATGGTCGCGTGAGGTGGTAATATGATGGAGTAAAGGCGTATGTGTAAAATGGTGAAGAATGGTTAAAGTACACCTTCCTTTTTCGTGTATGAATAAAAGAATAAATTCAAACATTTCGTTTAACGTTACACGACTTCGATATGAAATCAACAGCTGTAAACGAACTACACCAAAGTGACAAGTTGCAGAACAAGCAAAACAGGTGCCACGTTAATTGACTTGCACATTGCAGTTCCAGTTCCCGAAAAAACGTTCGCCTGCAGCATGGCAAAAGTGTCACATCGCCTCATCGCCTCATCGGGCGAGCCCATCTTAAGGTGGTGGAAAGTGCAGAGCAGCAGCGTGCACTAAAGCTGACACTGGATAATGTATTCTGTGCGGGTAGCAATCGAACTCACGATTGAGCCGAATGTGTCTTCGACCAAAGTTGTCAGCGGTGCAGACACTCTTCTTACGCCCGGACGACTGCGCCCGGTTGAAGTTAATGTTGCAAAAATTGTTATGCAACCGTTGGTGAGCAATAAAATGAGCAGAAACGAGCTATTATTTCGTAAGCAGTTTGCCGAATCCAGTGGCAGGTTTGGGGTGGATTTTTGTTTTGTTTTTTTGTGTTTCCCTACCTCACCCATTGTCTTGCTCGTTCCCTTCCCTGCCCGCCATTTGTGTTCGCGCCGAAATCCGAAACAAATATAAACGAACACGTCTGAAGTAAAGTAAAATTTATGAACATCGCATCGCGTGCGGTTGTGGTGGTTCCGGCGAAATTCACCTAGCTCGCTAGCCAGCCAGCCATCCAGCCAGCCAGGCAGCATTAACAACAACAACAACAACAACGGTACGACACGGTGCTTCATCCGTTGTGTTGGGAGAAATGGGCGAAATGCTTCCCAGCAAAATGGTACCAATCCCGCCGAGAAATGTTGCCACCTCCCGAAAAACGCTAAAACCAAACTCAATGGACGCTCGTACCATGAAAAGGGCCGAAGCGAGAAGAAAACAGTCGCACGAACAACAGCGGAAGCGTGTGCGAGGGTGTGCAAAAGTTTGACAGTTTTGCAAATTGACGACAGAAAATTCCTCTGAACGATTTTTCTCTTCCCCTCCTACCTGAAACTGTGGGTGGGTGGTGGGTGAGAGGGAAGGTTTGTTGGTGAATGGGAGCAAATCTCAATTTTCCATGCCGAGTCGGACGATGCTGGTAAAGCAGTGCGAACGGAGAAAAGGCAGGCGAAAGATGAAATCACACCGTCGTCACGTCACTCGCCTCGGCTCGGCTGACTTGGCTGGCAGTTGTGGCAAAAACCCTTTCATCCATACCAGCTCATCATCAAACTGGCTCAAGAGTACGAACCAAACGCGGGGGCTAAAAGTCCTTCGGGGGGGCTGGCTGGGGAAGAGGCTGGGTCCGGGGTGATTTTGGGCAGACGAAGAAGAAAAATCGAGCCAATGGTACGCGTGGGGAGCCCTGGTGCCTGGTGCTGGTACCGTGCGTTAGCTCGTTTGCCAATGCGAAGGAAGTGCCACGTTCGGTGCGAGAAACTATTAATCGTTATTTCGAAAAGCCATTAAAATATAAGAAAAGGGAACAGCTGAACTGTAAAAAAGAAAGAATGGAGAAAAAACACACCCGACACACACACACACACACTAGAGAAAGGAGAAAGAGAGAGAGAGAGAAAGAGTTAGAAAACGTGAAGAAAAGACATAAAATAAAATCGACCCCGTTTTCCGGTGGCGCTCACACAAACCCCTGATGCTGGTGAAGATCGGAAGAAGTGTTTTATAAATAATCTACACTTTTCCACAGAAACACAAAGAGCGGTGTGTGTGTGTGTGCGTGTGTGTGTGCAACGGTAAAACAGGACCACATCCGCACTGTTCCGGTAAGGAACCGCCCGCGTGTAAGGATTGAAAGGTTTATGTGAACGTAACGTAAGCGAACATTCCGCTAAAATCAATTTAAAGTTTCACGGTAAAATGTCACCGCTGTTCAATTTTAAGCTATTTTTAGGGGCAAATGCAAAATGAAGCAGAAGAAAAAGGATGATAGGCGAAACAATCATTTCCGGTACGATTTTGGTGCGCAACACGTGACAGTGCAAAGTGAATAACTGGGCGTCTCCATCGACCGGCACGGAATCGAATGGAGACGCCCAGTAGTTTGTTAGTAAATCGGTTCGCAGCTGGCTGCTGCCCGGCAGTATATATTTATCGGCCGATTTCGGTTCAATTATGGCCGAAACCGTTTAGCAAGCTCATGCAAATATGCAATCGATTCATCACGGAATGAATATTGCAAGCGTATGATTAGACATGTGACGCAGGACATTCCGCCGACCGGTTTTGATCCCATGCACGTTTCAACTCATTTAGCGCCGCACGGAAATGGTGTACACGGCCGTGATTGGACGGGCTTTCATCGGCACCGGCACCCACCGGGTGTGTGTGTGTGCGAGAGACATTGCTAGTTGATTGCACGGTAGCAGTGTATGTACGCGGCAGGCTGTATGCTTGTGAGCGTTAGGAAGTCCCAGGCTTCGGGGACTTTGCCAAAGGGAAGCAAAAGTGGCCGACCGGAAAGGTGGCGTGCAGTTCGTCATCTACCACGAAATAAGTGTCGACTTTCGACTTACGTTGGGGAAGGGGGGGGGGGGGGGGGGGGGGGAGGGTTGGCCTTTCCCCCATTCACATCGGAACCGGGAGTGGCAGGTATTGTCGGTGGCCGGTTGGGAAAATCATCAACACCATTCCTTCCTCTCACCCTCTGGTTCTTTCTTTCCTCTCACTCTCTCCCCCTCCCTCCCCCCCTTCCCTCATCCATAGGTGTTTCGAGCACGTCCAGAAGATCGTGGTGCATGGTGCAGGTGGGCAAAATGAAGTCTTAGCCGTCCTCGAGAAGAAACAAAGCCAACCTGAAAGGTTGGTCAAGGCACGACCCATTCGAGGTGAAGTACATCTGCGTGTGTAGGTTGCGTATGTGTGTGTCTGTGTGAATGAAGGATGAAAAGGATGAAAAATGAAGAAAGCAGAACACTAGCGCGAATGCTGTGCAGTAGTAAGTAATAGCACTGGGGAAGGAAAAGTGATAAATATTCATAACATCACTTTTTCTTCATCTCCTGCCCCCTCCCTGCTCCGTCCCGCCCCCTTTTCTTCCCCTGTTTCTTCTCCTGTTTCCCTTCGTCTTTACCCTACCTTTAGCCTTCCGCCGCCCTCCGCGCCACCCGCCATTTTGTCCGGGAATGGGTTGGCTTTTGTGGGAGAATCGCTTTCCGTTTTTTTTTTTTTCGGTGCGCACGGTCGTTCCCCATTTTCTTCTGCACTGTGCGCCAGGTTTTACCCTCTGTATTCTCTCGGCATAGTTCCGGAACTCCCGTGTGGTTTAGTCGTATCAAGTTGCTGCTACTGCTGCTACTGCTGCTGTTTCTGCGCTACTGCACTTTGCTTTGTTTCTACGAGCTTTTCTTTTCCTCCTCTACATGTCTTTCATAGATTTTTTTTCTGTGTGAATGTGTATGTGTGTGTGTGTGCTGTACTTGGGGTTTTCATCTTGAAGATTGGCCTGCTCACTGGAAAAGCGTTCGGGGTTTTAGCATCTCGGTATCCCGGCCCCAACTGGAGCGGTGGATTTGATCCAAGATTTGCAGCAATTTCTAGCGAACCGCTGCGAATGTTCGAGCGGTCGCTTTTACGATGTAGCGAAACAAGGGAAAGAATGAAGCACACTGCTAAAGCGAAGAAAACGGATAAAAGGGACAACAGTGAAGAAAGCGAGTAATTTCCACCTCACAAGACACACACACACACACACACACATACAAAAAAGGAAAAATCTTGAGGAACGTTGGTGTTGTTTTTGTGCTTGTTTCTTACACGCTGCTACTTTGTGCAGATGTGTTTTAGCTGCATGGCCCGCCAAGACTGACTGGAATGAGCAGACTTTTCGCACTGTTGATGCACCTTTTCACACCCAATCTGTTGGCGCTAGTATTTCTATTATCCGGAACCTGCAAAAACCGGTCGATGCTGTTCATGCTCTGCTGGCCCCTTGGTTCCTCCTCTACATTTACACCTCCTGCTCCCTCATTCTTCTTTTTCCCTTAAGACAGGGAACTGTGTGTTTGTGTTTGCATGTGTAGCAAGCCACGGAGAGAGTGAGAGAGAGAGAGCCACACATGTTGCAACGATTTTTCATCCCAAAACTTACACTCGTACGTGTGACGGTGAAAACAGCAGAAGAAAAGAAAGTGCACAATCTCATTTGAAGCGCGAAAGATTTTTGCAGCTAAAACAGATTTCTGCAAAACCGACTTTCGCCTTTCGCGTTCAACAACAGCAAGTGCAGACGGTTTTCTGTTTTACCTTTATCGCCCTGTTCGGATCCGGTGGTGAAGACTTTGGTTTTTGGTCCGACGATGATGATGATGATGATGATGGTCCTCGTCCAGGACCGGTTTTACCTTTTAGTGCATTTTTTTTCCTTCTTCTTCAACTACTTCTTCTTCCTCTCATTTGTACGATTGAGGTCTTACCCTCACCGTAAGGATTGTTGGGAAGGAGAGGGGGGGGGGGTTGGGGGGAGTCGGGATGGGGTGGCAAGTTTTATGCACGCCATCATCGCAAAGTACCACTTCTGTTGCACCGCTGGTTAAATGAATCTGACTTTATAACTCATCGGCAAAAGGTGGTAGTTTGCCTTTCGGGCAAAGCGTGCTGAATCGAAGCGAACTTACCTCAAAACGATGGCTGTTGCGGTGTTTGTGGGTTTTCCTTTACCGAAAGTGATATGAATAAAAAAAAAAAGAAAAGAAAAGGAAACAGCATAAACAAAGGCCAAAGTCCGTCCCAGCAACGTTGCAAGTGAAGCGCTATAACAAAGAAGAAAAGGAAAGCAGAGAAAAGAAAGAAGTTCCCAAACCACCCCCTCCCCACCCTCCCCCTCTCACCCCAAAAGCGAGCTGACAGTAGAAGCTGGTCGTGAAAATGGGAAAACCAAACTGAAAACCACCTCGATCGCTAACAGTGCAAAAAAAACCTAAAGCCATCGTGGTGCTGGGAGAGTTTTACTCGATGTTTTCCACCACCTTTCCCATACTTCATCACCACACACACACACACACACACACACACGGCGGTTGTCTCCAACCTGCTTCTTTTCTCTGCTTCTCACACTCCATTATCCGGCACAGGATAACCGGGTCATTCGTCGATTCATGCATCGACGGCACGGCACGAACAAAGATGTGAGCTAGCGGGACGGACGACGACGTGACGGAATGGGAGGGGAGGAAAAAGCGAGAGAGGGGAAAGAAAACGGGGGGTCTGGTGGGTGGCATCCCTGCTCGATAGTGCCGGTAGTGCCGGAAACGAAATAAAATCGATGAATAATGCAGCAAGACACCGGAGCAGATAGTCTTATCGAAGCGAAGTGCCCATGTGACCGAAAGCTCTGCTTCCTGCATCAAGCTTCCACGGGAGGCATCCTTGCTGG